>BDMV01000007.1:53707239-53739529 GCA_008326285.1 Oryza officinalis | reverse complement strand
CGTGGTGGAAATAAATACAAGATCCCTCACATGAACAAAGGAAGGTTGGAGGCACTAGGCATCCTTCCTAACCACCTTAGTTGTACTCGTCTGCTCTATGAGAGGGTCATGGCAACCTTGCACAACTAATTGTCATCAAGTTTAGAACTTGTGATTATTTTGCTTGAAGTTCAGAACTTGCACTCACTTGACTTCTAAAGTTCACAACATGTAATATTTGTCATTATGTTCACAATTTGTACATATTTGTCATTAAGGTCAGAACTGGTGACGCTTTTGCTTGTAATTCAGAACTTCCACTCCCTTGGCTTCTAAGTTTACAACTTGTACTTCTGCTGCATTAAGTTCAGAATTTCTACTATTTAATTTGCTTTAAGTCGAGAAATTGTACTCAATATCCTTTCACATCTCAATTTGTACCCAATGTTCTTCAAGTTCTCAATTTGTACCAATATGACATACTATGCATAAAGATTATTTGAGCAGATGATAAATAGTTGGCTCATGGAGATTCATTTACCATGAAAACACACAAACATCATTGCACTAACTAAATTTCACAACCATAACCTAGTCTAATTTGGGTTCATACTTCTAATTACCCACTAGTTTGAGTTCCTAAATTAACCTAATTTGTACACATACTTCAGCAAAATAGCAATACTATAGATTATCTAACATTATCGGCAATCCACATTGTCAGACTAATTACCAACTAGGCTTAAGTATTTACGCATCATCATCATCATCTTGCGCACCAATCAGTTGTATGTATTCAGGAAGCATAATCTTCATCATGTCAAGGAAGACGGGGCAGTAGATATCTTCAACAGCGCCATAGATCTCCTGCACGCCTGCATGCAGGTCGTCCACGGCTGCCTTGACGGGCACAGCCTCCATGAACACAGCTTGGTCCACCACCTCCCCAGTGAAGACCTCCTCGTCCATGCCCGAAGAACCGTCCTCCCTACCGGCAAGGCCCGTAGGCCCATCCTCCACCTGCACACCTGATGCCTCTACCAGCGGTTCTACGGACATCTATGACTAAATATTAAATACTACTATATGTGAACTCACAAATTACATGTACAACCTCTACTGATACGTTTCCTCCTCCTTAGCTTAAAAGAAAGGTATAGCTAAGTTTTTTAACAGTCATTTCAGGCAAATGAATAGCAACCAAAATCATCTTAATAATTAATTTAAGATGATAAATTATCATGAGGAGCACAATAGTAAATTAAACACATAGCAAAGTGATCGCTAGACAATTCAGCGAGGTTAGGTACTTGTATTTTACGAAATACTCCTACTGTGCAGGACTTATTGCCCCTATGCTCTGCTATTTAATCCCATGTAAATTCTATTAAAACACCAAAATTTAAAATTGCCAATGTAACCTAGTGGGAGTAGTTCTTACCAATTGGATTACATGTACTCATGATTACTCATCAACGTATATTTGTCTAAAGATGAAAGGAAGGGGGCACATGCCAATCGTTTTGAGTCCTCATGGTGTGCTGACTGTTAACCAACTTATATGACTATGTTATCTGGTAATCTAGCTGGAATTTGGTTGGCAAACTATTCAGTAAAAACTGATTGTGGGAATAAACAAAATTCTCCTACTAATTGTGCATATGTTTGGTGCAGTATTGAAGGAAATAAAATGTAACGACACAACAAAAAAGAAAACAGGGTATTTAGAAAATTTAAAGGATGCATCAACATGTACCAGGGCCTCTATGACCACGCCGGAGGACAGATCGATGCCATCATGCAGATCCACCATGGCCGCATCCTGGTCCTTCACCTGCACGCACGATGCCATCTCCTCCACGCCCACAACATTGTCCTCCCCGCCATGAAAGTCTGCAGCGCCGTCCTCCCCGTCGTTGAGAACCACATCCACATCCTCCCCGCCAACAAGGCCCGCAGGACCGTTTGGATCTTGTGTCTCCGGGACGAAGAAGCCGTCGTCCTGCACCCGTACGTCCTCCGAATCGGCGACATAGGGCCCGATGATGTCGGCTTCTTGCGTCTCCGACTCGGGGATGTAGTTCGCGTCCCACCCGGCACCTTCCTCCTGCGAGTCAAGGACGTACAGATTGCCGTCGAAGTCCACGCGAAGGCTACCGCGGCCGCTGATCCAACCTCGCCCGACTCCCAAGCGGCGGACGTCCCCGCGGCTCCAACCGCTGCGCCTGCGAGTGACGTTGCTCCTGTGATTCCCACCGCCGCCGCTCCCACTGCCGCCGTCAGACATCGCCGCTGGAGTGGATAGAGGAGACGAGCAGATGAGAAGAATAGAGGGAGGTGAGAGCTGAAGGAAGACTCAATGAGGGGATGAGAGAGCTGAGAGGACGAATGGATGAGGAAAGAGAATGGGTGGAGTCAAGTCTCTCTGTGCAGTGTAATTGACGTGGGACCCATTTTCGTTGATTTCAATACAACTGCAATCTTTACGGGACAAATGCAAAATGCTAAAACTGCACTAATACTGGGACGGAGGGAGTACTACTAATATGATTCATTAATTCCCAACGAGGACGACGACCCTCGACCTCTCCTAGCTCCGGCACCTCTCCTCCTCTTCCATGTCTCGATCCCTAGCAGCCTATACTCCTATAGCTGGCTAGCTAGCTATACTAGAGTTGATCATCCACTCCAACACTCCACTGCACCATCTATGTCTCTCTCTTTCAATTTTACGAGGGTAGTGGGGTATAAAAAGGGAGGATTCCTCTTCATTCTCTCTGCCATTTCTCAGGGTGATTGTGTGGAAACTCGATATCAGAAGAGAAGAGGGAAGCATTTGTGACTGTGGTCGTCATGCAGGAGCTAGCAGTGACAAGGACCGCGTTGGAGAAGCAGGGCACGTGCATGCATGTTCTTCTTCATCTTCTTCTTCTTCCTCCTCTAGCTCCGGCCTTGTCTGGGTTGGAAGTTTAGAACTCGCACTGCACGTGGTCTCCTTCTCCATCCCGGTCTTTTTCTCACTTTGCCATACATCGAGCAGTCAGACATCAACCCAGTTCACGTGATATATCCACAAGGTAATTAGAGTACGCAGGTATAGTCTGGTATGTACCTTGATCAATTGCATCAGGAGAATGCATTTGCATTCTTCGTGTTTTCGCGAGATATTGCTGATGATTTGCACGCGGAATTTTCGCTATTTGCTTCTTCCTCGACCTTCCGTCAGTTTATAGAAAAGATTGATTTTTTTCTCCTGAAAGCTTAATTTTTTAAGTAATAATGTCTGCGTATTTTAGAAGTGTCCTTTTCGTTCTAGCCGTTTCCCTTTGTTTACGTTGCTGTCTGTAGATGATGTCAAGCAAGAGACAGAAGAACGGCCGGGCCGAGAATTGAAACTGCTGCCATGGCCCCTGATTATGTCAAACTCGTGTATTTATTCCTGCAGTTAGCTAGCCTACTCCAAATGTGATAGATTTTCAGAGAGCATGGTATGTGACGCACACAAGAACGCGCGTCGCGTAATTAACACAAATAATTATCCATCGACAGGCCAAGGCCAAGCCGGCTGCCATTAATTGGTTACTGGTCGAATTTTAGTGTGGTGCACTTCACACCATAGATTATTATTGTTACAGCAGATTGAGTTTAGTAGAATTTTAGGTAGCCAATTGATTACAGATGGCTACGTCAGGCACAAGTACTCAGTGAAGGTCATTATCTGGCGGATTCGTGTGTGGCCTAGTGGGATTTGTTGTTGTAATTACTTTACATTTGCAATGATGCATTTGGCCTGACTTTGTTTTGCGTACCACGCATACCGATCCTCTGCGATATTATTAATACTCACACCTTTTTCTCACGTAACTCATTCTTATTTCAACGGTTGCATTGGTGCGCTGTTGCTGGTGGAAAGAGATGCGGATCCAACAATACATGGAGGCGCGCTCATGGAGCACCAAACACTGCAAATCGTCCAAAGCCAAGAATTGGCCTTGTATCATTTGTGATCATCCAATTACCGATCACATATAATTCAGCATATGCCAATTTGTTGTTTTAAACGTATATATTGTCTGAAGTGGCGTGAGGAAGACAAAATTTTCAAAAACACGCAAAAGGTTTTTGCATCATTTCATTGATAGAAGAAAATGCTTACAATGGCACCGAGTACCTAATCCACATTGAGTGAGTCACAGAAAAAAAAAACTTTTGTTTTAAGCACGTTGTAACTTGCACCGCAGGTAAGCATAGGTGATGTGATGGTTTACTCATCGGGTTCAAATTTTGGTGCGTATAAATATTATGCACATATAAGTCTGTTCTTTTCAGTCGATATTTCTAGTTAGGTCTGGAATTTACCCATGTCATCTCTTTAAGGGCCTTTTCGGTTAACAGGATTTCTAAATCACAGGAATAGGAAAAACATAGAAATAATATAGGAATGCATGTGCAAAACCAAGGATTGGAACACAGGAATTTTTCCTACACTGAAATGAACAAAAGAGGATGGAGTGGATGTTTTCATTCCTATGGAAGTAGTAAATTTTGGAGGATTGGCATAGTGTTCCTATGAAAAATTTTCCTTTGAATCCTATGAACCGAATGCATGAATAGTGTTTATTCCAAAGGAATTGAGATTTCCTTTAGGAATCCTTCAAACCGAACAAGGCCTAAGCGTGTATGGTGATGTGTGTGTTGGGTGTGCCTTTTGTGTAATCCTAAAAACAAAAACAAGAACCTGTAACGGCCACTTGTTTCAATGAGATGGTGCAAGATCCATTAGCTCTTATAATTTTATCCTCAATGGATTTCGTTTAGTCACTTTAGTTACCAAACAAGTTTATTGGGCAAAGGCATATGTTTTTACATGTTTTTTATACATCAAGGTGGGAGATGGTTTATAAGTCTTTAGTACATGTTACTAAAGCAACACTAGCCTCTTCACCCCACCAGCAAGACGCCTACCCACTCTATAGCTTACTCCGATCCTCTTCCACAGCCAAGCCGACATCAACAAGACAACAATGCATCCATTGTTGCGCGCGAACTCGAGAATACCACCCCTTCTTCTCGACAAGCGCCACAATGCATGCCAGAACCTAATCTGGCATATATTGCCACCATGTACCATTTCACTAAAACTTGAGATGATAAACGGATGATGAACAATGGTAATTTTATCATTTTGATAAAAAAAAATCTTCGGAGAACCAGAGATATAGCAAGATCTCGCTACCTCCAGCAGAACCTTTGTTGAGAGTGATTCAAATCTTGAACAAAATTTAGTGAATTCACAGCACATCGAACAAAACTCAATCAAAATGGGCTTTCAATAGGAATTTGGTGATATCAGGGATGTGTCGCTGGTTTCATCTTACATTCACAAGGGTGTGAGTGTGGTGTTGCATGTGTAGTGGTGTGTGCGTGTTTGTGTTGTCTGCTATGTAATCGCAAATGTAGTGTTTTGGGCTGGTTTCGCAAATTTAAAATATACACAAAAACGAGATTCCAAAATAATTGTACAATGAATAGACGGCTGAAATTTATTTTACTTAGGTGACCAATTCCTAGCAATCCGAGTGAATAAAAAACACTTCTACTTAAGTGATCAATGTCTACTTGGAAGGCATTTTGATGGCTGCAGCTTATAAGCCGATAATACGTGATAGAAACAATGAAAAATAATTTTATGGTAAGACATTTATACTTCTATTTTTAGTAGGAAAAGCAAGAAAAAAAATCCCAGCAACAAAAGCAACGAAAAAACATCCTTAAGTAATTCTAGGCTTGTTTGGTTTGGTTTGAAACCAATTTTCGCCAATTTTCGTCCTACCAATATTATATTGATAGTACCAAAACCTTGGCAAGTTTTGGCACTACCAAATTTTGTAATATTGAATTGAACTATTATAGGTAAAATTTGGTATCAAACCAAATATACATTTGTCACTATTAAAATTACCAAAATTTTGGTAGACCAAAAGTTGACATCAAACCAAACAAGTTTTAGAATTTATGCGAACTCAAGAAAAACAAGACCCACCTATGCGTGCACTCCAGTACTGTCTGTTCTTGCAACTCATACAAGATGATAGGTATTATCTCGCCTCCGTGACCGTCCATCGATATATATATATATGACGTTTTGATACAGCACGAGCTACAAGTTAGCTACGGCATGCAAACCAGACGATTGGTGTGGCAAATCATCGAGGAAGAGGCCGTCCGTGCATGCAATGCAAGGGTACCTTTTCCCCCATTCTGGAGTACAAACATAGAGTATAGAACTAATAGGAGTAGTACGTACGTCGTCGTTCCCGATCAAGGAAACGAAATGAAGTGAAGGTAGCCATATGGACATGGAGCAGAAGAAAAGCAAGAGCAAGGTGACACGCAAAGGCACGATCGAATCGATCGCCGATCTCCATGCGTGTCTCCCGGGGGTCCGAGCGCGAGGGATTCGCGGGCGCGCGCGCGCGATCTGACACAATTTACAGTCGCCGTTGCAATTTTACCTGCAGATATTCCTAGCTGTCGTCCAGCTCCTTGTTGTGATCTCCTACGCGATGTCACATGCATGCAGCCATGGATCCAAGGAGTAGCTTCTCTGGAGAAGCAGAGCTCGCGCCATGCTCGGAATTCAGTAACGCGATCGGATCGAGTACTGGCTACCAGCTGGCCGGTGCAGGTGCGTGCAGACGTGCAGGTTTCAGTTTCACTCAAGTGGGGCCATGACATGGAAGCAAGGCCGTCATTGGGTGAAGCGACGGTGGGGTGCAACCGTGCGTGAGTGGATTTAATTGAAGTGCATGCGTCAACCGAACCAGACATGCATGAAGGGCATGCTGCTGGACGTCTGCGTCGAGTCTGTCGGTCTAGTATGCAGCTATAGCTAGCGAACGCCATTGCGTCGGATTTTGCAAAAGCTATCGATCGATCGAGTTGGGACTTGGGATGTGAGAGAGTGAGAGACGGCGGCCGTCCCGTGATCGTGGGTGACTAGCTCCTCGTTGCTTGCTTGCGGCGATGGCCTAGTAGAGCCCTAGAGGTCGTACTGGTGGTGGACGTACGTGCGGACGGACGCAACGCAAGCCCGCTGTCAGTAGACGTCACCCGGTCGCATGCAGTGGGTGGACGGATGGATGGACCCGCCGTTTCCGTGGCACGAGTACAGCGGCAGCCTGTGCAAACTGCACGGTCCAACTCGCGCGGCTGCGGCCCAACTTGTCTTTGATGGGCTGGGCTCTCCGTTCCCGTGGTACAGCGGCTTGTGCGAGTTCGTGCAGGGCCCGTTTACTAGTCTACCACTACCGTGGTCGATCACCGCCCCGTTTACCAGGCCGCGGGAGCCTCGTGGAAAAAGAATAAGGCTACTTTACATCCCTTATTACTTGTCTTTGGTCAAATTGTATCCCTCAGCCGCAAAACCGGATATAACATATCCCCTAACTTTAAAAACCGTGTAAATTGACTCTTAGGTGATTTGGAAAGCATTTTTTTGCTGACGTGGCAGCTTGACTTGGTCAAGTGTGCTGATGTGGCAGCCCAATCATCGAAGAATTGAAAATAGAAGTGTGTCCCACATGTAAGTGATAAGAGTAATAAAAGTAAAAAAATACTAGGGCCCACTTGTCAGCCCCACCTCTCCTTCTCAATCTTGACACACATTGATGCGTTGCCGTCATCGTCGGAGGTGGAGTGGTCCACGACAACGATAGCGGTTGGCGCAGCGACAACATGGGTCTGGCGAGCGGTGAGCCGAGCTCGAGAAAGAGAGATAGGGAGGGCTCCCACGGCGGCGGTGCACCTTGACCCCCACGGCATGGAGGCCACCTACAGGCTACAGCACGCGATTGGCCGCAGCGAAGGCCGGTCGCAGCAACGCGACAAGCGTGGTGGGGGTGAAAGTCAGCGGCAGCTGCACACTGTCCTTGCTACATCGTCGCCAGCGCTTATCTTTTGTGTCTTCGTCTTCACAAGACTAATCAGCGATGAAAAAAAAAAAGAAAACAGCATCGCGTCGTCGCCTGCTGCTAGCTCGATGCCCCCCGGTGACCAGCGCTCCTTACCTCTCTCTCGCTACCCCAGTGTGGCTCGTCGTCTCCCTCTCCCATCACATGTTCTCCATTTTCTTCTCCTTCTACCCAAATCACCAATAGATTCATCCCCAAATCCCCAACCGTAACTGATTTGGTTGCGTACCAATGGCACCGTGTGTGAGGCTCGTGTGGCTCCCGTGCATGCCTGGTGTCAACGGATTGTTCGCTGACCAAGGTATTTGTAGAATATGGGGATCGTTGGAACCAGGGTATTCGCGAGAGTCGATCAAGCAAACAAAAGATAGAGATTTATACTGGTTCAGGCCCTCAAGGTGAGTAATAATCCTACCCCAGTTTATATGAATTATTATCGGAGAAAACGCTCAGAATACAATAAGGAATAGAACAGCTGACTGATTTCGTCGACTAGAAGCTGTCGAGAACGGTCCGACGAGATCTATTCGGTAAATATGGTGAAGACTTCCTCCGGATTGCTTCTGGGCGTAAGTTTTGGTTTGGTTTGTAACTGATTGCCCCTCCTCGACCATGGGAGCCTTATTTATATAGCAGAGATCACCTCATCCTCCAAGTAAAACTCAGATAAATAGAACAGAATACAGCTCAAGGAACCCTTATCTTTCCCGACCATGACTCTGACACCTTTTATTCTGGGAAGATAATTTTCTTCTCTTTCAACTGTATTTCTTTGATTAAAAGATACCTCGTCGTACACTATCGGGTATATGGTTCTACCGTATTTCATTAACCCGTATATAAAAGGTATGCCTTATCCTTGACTCTGACAATTGGTGACGACGACAATATGGAAAGCATTGCTTCGTCGACGAATGTGACCTTGATGTTGTATTGTTTGCTTGATCGATTTTTCCAAAGACTTTGCTAGCATACTGTCGGGGATACTGGCCCAGGGGTATCGAGACTAAAGGGACGGGCGGCCCCGTGCGCCCATGTGGCACGTCCCTCGGAGGGGTCGGGCCCGGGGCTGACGTGGTGGCTGCCCTCCCTGTTACCCCCGAGAGTCGGGCCGCTCCCAGACCTTCCCCGAGGCCTCGGTCGCCCCAACCCCCTCGGCGCTGCTGCCGCGAGCGCGAGGTTAGGTGAGCGTGGCCAGAGCTCACCTAACCGCATTAATGGCGTTTCAGGCGAGCGCACCACGCCGCATTTAATGCGGCATGGCGCGTGCGTGGCCAGTCTGCGATCGGTCACGACGATTGACCGGTCGTAGACCGGTCAAATCGCGGGTGAGACGATGGCAGGGCCCCTGTGCGCTACCCGCGCGTCAGGCGGCACATAACACGCCTTGCCCCGTCCCATCAGAATGATGAGAGCCTTTTGCCTCTCGTTCCTCAGCCGGAGTTGGCATACCAACTCCGGCCAGATGGCGTCCGTTTCCCGATGAGAACGAAGCACAGAAGTCTTCTTCCATTTAATGGAGCTTGACACGGGCGCCCCCTGGTGTCAGCGACCTGACCGAGCGAAGGCCCTGCTGCAGCGCCTATGCGTGTGGCTTCCGAGTCTAGCAACAAGACAGCCATTAAATGTAAAAGAATGTTTTCCTTCTATCTTAGGCAGCTTGTGGCCCATGTGGTAGCCCCTTGACATATAAATGAAGGCCCAGGCCTGAGTAGAAGGGGGGACGAAAAACAGATAGTCGGGGGAGAAGGGGAGAGATAAACACTTGTATTCCCTGATTTTCCAGTCACAGATCCACCACACACAGGAGTAGGGTATTATACTTCCCAGCGGCCCGAACCTGTATAAACGCTTGTGTCCCTGTCTCTTTCTCGCTCTCTCACCTGATCCGGGGAGGAACGGGTTTCGCCCTGCGCCCCTGGCCGAACCAAAAAGAGGGGTCCTCTCTATCCCCCGTTGAGGAGCTAACACTCCGTCACATACATACGAGCTTGTATTGCAAATCATCGCAACCTCGCAAGTTGCTGTGGTGGTTGTAGCACGCGCCATGAATGGCTGAGCGAGTTGGTCGGAAAAGGAGGGGACGTGACGTTCATGGGCATCGGTGACGATGGCCACTGTCGCATGGCGGTTGTGGCCGCCACAGCGCTACGCCTTGTCAAGCTGGACCTCATCCACACGGTCAACGTCACCTCAGGCCGCCACCAACATGCGTGCTGCCGGGCAGGGGACGCCGGCGCTGGTAACGAAGGAGGAGGAGGACGGGGATGGCGAGTCGCGACAGCTGTTCGCGTGCCACTGTCGGCGCCAGTTCTACAGCTCGCAGGCACTGGGTGGCCATCGAAACGCACACAAGCGAGAGTGCACGCTTGCCAGGAACCACGCCGGTGGCGGTGGCGACAACGTCCGCGCGTCGTCGTCGTTCGCCATATATGGCACGCTCGTGTCAGCATCGCTGTCGGTGTGGTCAACGCACGTGCTTCATGGCGAGGCACCGCCGGCAGACTCGGTGGCCGGTGATGGCGTGCGATGGTGGAATGCATGGTTGGCCTCCCTTGGACAGAACATGGGGCTCATTGTCGTTGTCCTCAAGCAGTCGTAGCCACCAGTCATGGTTCTTGACGCTACCGCTAGAGTCAGAACTCCCACCACCACCCCGACGATGCTGGCCACTGCCGCCGCCTGACAAGAGAGAGAGATAGAGATGAGGAAAAAGAAAAGGAGATTAGGACTGACATGTGGGGCTATTATTTTTTTATTTTTTTCTCACTGACATGTGGATCCCATGAACGCCTCATAGGATGAAACCGCTTTTGAAACCATCAAAGGAATCGATTTATACCGGTTTTCCAAGATGGGAGAGATGCTATACCCGGTTTTACAATTGAGGGAGGCAATTCAAGCAGGGGCAAGAGATGAGGGATGCAAAATAGACTTATTCCCATGGAAAGTGTCGCCAGCTAGAGGGTCTAACGTCGGTTTTCCTATTTGGCGCGTACGCACGGGCAATAGAAGTTGCGTGCACGTGGTTCCTACCCCACGCCGCCACGTGATTCCTTTTTTTCACAACTTTACCGTCGCACACGCACGGTGGCGAGTCGAAATAAAAAAAATAATGATTAATGTAAGTAACTGAGTTAGTTTAGATAATGACGATAATTAAGGTAATCTACCTGTTGGCGTAGAATTTCGACCCGCCTTGCAACCAAACGAGTTCCACGTTTCCACGGCGGCCTGGGAGGTTTGCTTTACTCCAGTGCAGGTCCAAAGGCTTGCCTAGGTGCGTGTAGGGCGTGCCAGTTGATTTGATCTACAATCAACAAGATAAACAGAAAACAATGACCGATCGGCCGATAGGCCGATGTCGCATTGTCGTGGCCCAGCCGACAGGGCAAAGCTATATCGGCTTACTCGTGATAAAGCGAGATTAAAGCATGAATCTAATCTTATCGGCCTTCATCAACATACTAATGTCAATTAATGGCATCGGCCGATAAGGGATAATAAAGATAACTACACTAGCTAATACTCTAATGTGAATCTATATGAACTAACCAACCAATATAAACATACTGATCACAGATAAACCCTAAAGAGTAATCTATAACAAATACATTTATATTCATCAATCCATTCATGTAGATGACAGACACACATAAAAATCTTAGGATAATCATATGTATCAGGTAAGACTAGCTGAAACCCCAGTGCTATCATTAATTACAATCGAAAACAGGCTTTGAGTTAAATCTCAAAACAGGACTAAGGTCGATAGCATCTCAAAGTGTGAATTGAGACTTAACACAAAGAAAATCAAGTCGCCGATTGCTTTTGGGGATGGTAGATGCATTGAAAGATCTAACCAAGCATAGTAATTAAACCACCGTCGGCAACAAACCCTAAAACGAGTAAATCGCTGGCAGAACATAATTAGGACACTTGTCAAGATCATTCAAAACATGATAAACGACGATCACATCATCGAGGCTTAACGTGTCTAAAGCGACATGCTAGTCCCGACGATGTAGATCGTCGGACACGAGTTCTTACCTCTGCTCTGGGGAAGCAAGAACTCGTCGGAGTTAACCTCTTGCGAGGGTTGGCGATGCGCCGAAAGTAGATTGAAACAAACTGATTGTTGTATTGAGTTGTGAGAGAGTTTCTATGTACATACTACCGGGATATTTATACCCGAGATTACAACATGGTCCTTGTAGGACACGATCTTATCTCTAATTAACAAACAAGTCTTTACGGCAGACTCTTGCCAACGATTAGATCTAAACCTACTTGATTTACAAGATACAATTGCCTAAAACCGAGCCTTATCTCTATTTGGCAACTTTCTTAAAGCTTATCTTGAACCCAAACCAAGCCCACGCTGACTCTGTCAACTTCCAGCCTCTGTCGGTCGATGACCACATTGAATCTGTATCGGCCGATACGCTCTTCCTGGTAGCGCTCTCCCAGTCCGATACGCTTATCGAGTCCGATACGAGACTTGGTCCGACTCTAATTCAGCCCTTCTCTCCGCGTCGGTTTCCTCTTCCCCCTCCGGGCCGATTACGAAAATCTGCTGTTAACACATGCCCCCCAATTCTACTTCATTATATAATGTGGCGGAATTAGCTCCGAAGAACCCATCGACTTCTTTGCTAGGGTTTGTCTAAAAACCGCGCAGATCCAGGCTCATAACTTCTCGCCGCCGATTTCCTTGCGCAATTCCTCGTCCAGCCTCTTGCGCCTCGCGATTCCGGTGACTCCTCGGCGTCTCTCTGGCACCGACCCCTTCAACAGCGACCTCCTCAACAGCAACAATGGCTTCCGCGCCGTTCTACGCTTCCGAGATCCCCGTGGTGAGTCAATCCTTTCTGAATCCACATTTTCATTTTCTCGCCGATTTCTTCAAACTAGGGTTTCTGCTTTTGCCCCCCGGGTCATTACCTTATATCACTGTTCATATGCCGTAGGTCTTCAAAAATCAAATCTTAATCCCTACCAACGACAAATCCCACCGGTTCCTTCTAGGCCCCATGGGCAACTGCGACCCAACCTGGCTGATAAACGCAGAAACAAACAAAGTTCCTTTTAAACAAGCCAAGCCCAATGTTTCTTCTTGGAAGCACACCTTCAGATCCTGGCCGTCAAAGCTCAATGGCTACAGAACCTGGCACAAGAGGATTGCTGCAACCAAGTAGGTTCACTGGGACGAAATAGGAATCGGCCAATGCATTACTCTGTCCCTGGCCGATACCAAGAAAAATGAACCACTTATGTCAGCGGCCACCTATTTCTGGTCTAGCACCTTGAACGCTTTCCTATTCCGGCAAGGTCCAATGACCCCAACGCTGATTGACGTCAAGCTGCTGACAGGACTAGACATCCAATCTGAGATCAACCCCTTCAGTCTCCTAACAAACAGCAGCCATAAGTTGAAAACCAAGAAAACTGGAGGCTGGTCTGGGTACATTTCTGAGCATATGGAACAAGGATCAGTCTCAGAAAGGGAACACGTGGCCTTCCTGACACTATGGTTGGAAAGATTTGTTTTCTGTGGATCAACCTGCGGCCCCACTCTAAATTGCCAACACTTGGCTCAAGCTCTGGTTGATAAGAAACAAATCCCCCTGAGCCGATATCTCCTGGGAGCTGTCTATCGGCTACTTCATACTGCCACTCAAGATCTGATGCTGAAGCAAACTGTGGCGCATGGAGGACCATGGTGGTTTATCCAACTTTGGTTAACTATCCATACCAACACCATAGTCGACCGGCCTCCACTATCGGACTCCTGCTTCCCATCGAAGTACGCTGATCACGAAGATCCCAGAACCAGAAGGTGCATGTCTTTTGGAGAAGCGGCCTCTGTCTATCCTGAAGCAGATCAATCGGCCGAAGACATGTCCACATGGTTCATCCGATTCTACACCGGCCCCCCATCAATTAAGATGGACATATTCATCTATACCTCAGACCAGGATTTTGAACTCCCTGACGATCTCCACTTGGACCTGGTGAATGATGACATGGAGTCACGGGAATCGTTTATGATCGGCATCACCCCATGCCTGCTCCCAGTAGGCATATTCCAAGGAAGAAGCACCGGCCTGTCCTATGAATTCTACAATCCCATGGTGGCTGCTAGACAGTGCAGGCTTGGACAACTCCCCATCAACTTATACTTCCATAAACTCCTAGAGAGCAGGGGCACGGTCTCATCAGCGCTGATCATGAGTAAAGCACTGGAGATTGAAATCCCAAACCTGAGTGACTGTGACCGATTGCATCTGAGCGCCTTCATCCACATCAGCTTCCAAGCATGGTGGCAAGAATGGGCTGCTCATATCTTTCACCAATCGGCAGATTTCATCTAACAGAGCTTATCCAGGATATCAGCCCTCAAGTCCCTGACGGCCCGATTCCATCCGTGAGCAATAGTGGACAGAAGATATCATATGCAATGGTCCTGGCTCCATCGGGCAATTCTGTTCTGGAATCGGCTATCGGCCTTACTGCCCCAAAGGTCTCATCGCTGCTCCAAGGGCCGATAGCTAAAGAAATCACCAAAAGGAAGGCGCCGGCAAGGGACAAACCCCAAAAACCTATGAAAAAGTCCAAGGTTGCCGACCAGGCCGATCCTGTCCGATTAGACCCCTCCATAGAAGAATTTCTGGACGACCAAGTAATGGAGGAGGAGGTCGATGCAGCTGCCGCCGATGCGCCTGAAGAAGAAAATCCATCGGTCGAGACTACTAAGGAACCATCAGCCAAGACCACCGCAATCCCACCGGCCGATGACCAAGCCGACACCACCCAACCAAGGAAAACCAGGCATGCAATCCGCAAGGTAACACATTTCCTTTCTTGAATTTACGCAATCTCCTTCTGTTGGTATGTTACACCTCAATCCCTTGCAGGTTCTTGCATCGTCTTTGTTGAAGGAACAAACTCAATCGGCCCCTTTAGCAAGAACTAAGAAGGCAACCTTGCAAAGGCGCGAACGAGTCAACGCCCGATTGAGAACACCGTCTCCTTCTCCACCACCTTCTCCGATTGCTTCGGTAAGAGTTAATCTTTATATTATTCCTCTAGTAGCATAGATTTGATTACCTCTTTCCTGCCTTTCTTCAGCCGCGAGCTCCATCACCTGCACCACATTGGCCAACCCACTCGCCCACCGTCTCAAGACAACAAAAGGAGGCCGATGCAAGCACAACCGATGCCCTATCACGGGTAAACCAGGTCACTTTGATTCCATTGCCGATTTCTTGTCTGACTAGGCTGACCATGCCCTATGTTGATATTTACAGAACTTAGCCGATATGTTTTCTTTTGATATCGGCCAATTCCTTGTTGACGAGGACAAAGAGCCACCCATCACAACCAAGGCGTCGATCTCTGACGAACTGAAGAGCCGGTTGTCCGACATCGCCAATCAGCTGGAGTCATCGCTGGAATTCTTGGTGGAGGATTGCACTCCCATCAGGATCAGGGTACAAGAAATTCAAGACCAACTGCCTGAAGACCTGATGGAGAACCTGACACCGGCCATCTTCTTAGAACAATACCGATTCAAGCTCCACAAGGCGAAAGAAAGAATCGCAGAGAGGCGGGAACATGAAAGCTTGGAATCGGCCTTAACTGCCAGCACAGCTCAAGTCAATTCTGACAAGACTAGATTGGATGAGCTGGCTGTTGAGCCGATTATCCTAAACAATAGGCTTGAAGAACTCCGCCGTCTCGAAGCAGATTTGGTACTAAAGCTAGAAGCTACCCGCAAAGAAATTCAAGAAGTTGAAGCCGGAATAGCTGCATCACCCAAGGCCATAGAAAACCAAACAGCGAAGCTGAAGGCATCGGCCAAGTACCTTGCAACCTGAGCAAATCTTTGAAGCCAATCCCAGGGTCGACGGCCGATGACGCCCAAGTAATAGAAGACATTGACCAAATCCGTCGTAAGGCCATTGCAGCTATTGAAAACTTTATAGGGTGATGTAATATATGTTATGTCCTTCTTGTAAACAGATAACCTTCTGCTTTGATTATCATAAATCGCATCGGCCAATCAGCCGAATTTGATCTGAATAAATCTGAAGAAGTTCAAGCTTGAAATTTTTTTGAAGTCCATAAACCTAGATCTCGAAGAAAAAGAAAAATCTTGAAAAATCGCGCTTGTATATATATATGCCCTGCAAATTTTGGAAGATGAGGGCTCATGTTGTAAAATTTGAACTAAGGGCGATAATGCATATCGGCCATCTAAAGACGATGTGTACCACATCGGCTATTATCATAAATCGGCTGGCAAGCCGACATGAATCGATCCAGACGCTGGGATGATATTTCTTTAAGTATTTGCCGTTAAGGGCTCTGTTGATGCAAAAAACACACACTGGCCTGGGAGATCTGCTTAGCTCCAGTGCAGGTCCAAATCTTGGTGAGATGCAGGCGTGCCAGTCAGTTTGATCCTGCAACTGACAAGATATACAAACGACAGATCAAAGAACCGATCGGCCAATATAGCCGATGTAGTAATTCCAGCCGATCCTGATAACAGCCGATAGCGATAGGGTTTTGAGCTATCGGCTACGCGTTCAATGTAGATTCTGACACTTGACAAAGAGACAATCGGACAATAATATGATCCAGTAGAAACCAATCGGCTGATGATAACATGCATTAGATCGGCAATGACTTGATAAAGTGAAACGAAAGTTAGACATACTCGATCGGCTGTAGATATCAATGATACATAATCTAAATCTCAAAATATATTTAAACCAAGTGATTGGGATAGATCGGACAGAGCGCCGAGACAGTATAAATCACTTATGTCTAAAAACACCTCAAGAGAGAGATTATATATATTCATAGCATAGCCGATGAAGTGAATCTAACATAGATCCAATGCCATAAAATCCGCAAGATTAGATTAAACAGTGAAACCTTTATTGTCATCGGCTAAATTCAACTTATATGCAATCCTTATAAACCGATGCAACGTCCAGATAACTCATCGGCTGAAACCCCGATGAAACCCTTATCGGCAATCAAAAAGCAGGCTAGAGATCCATGGTTCTAAGCACGACTTAGTAGGTCAAACTCAACTGATGCAGCACTAAGTATGTAAAGAAACACGGTATCTAGATGATCAAGCCCTTGACTGATTTTCAGGGTGGTAGATGCCTAAGCTAATCTAATCTAGCAAGACGATTTAGCCGATACCGGCAAAAACCCTAAAACGAGAAGCAGCCGATAAAACTAAATCGAGATGCTAATACTAGATTAACACAAGACATATGATAAATAGCCAGACAAATATATCATCCAAACCAGAGCAATCCAAGAGGTCGAATGTACTGATGCAGCCTTGAACGACGCCGACGTAGATGATACAATTGCCTGAACCGGCGGAACATTGGACTTACCCCTTCGCCAGAGATCGACAGCCGATGCAGCCCCGCGTCAGGTGCCAAATTCCGCCGGTTGATAAACAAACCGTAACAGAGTAAAAGGTGGCGATGCGCCGAATTGTATTGATCGAGAGTTGATAGATTACAATAACCCCGGGTGTACATATTTATACCCATGGGGAGATACTAGTCCTTGTAGGACAAGAAATAAACTTCCCTAAAGATAAAAGAAAAACATAAAGTCCTTAAGGGACACTAAACACACTTTCCTAAAGATAAAAGGAAACTAACAAATATTCTAATTAATAGATACAATTGCCTTCTTCGGACTCAATCCGCACGTGGCAATCCTCATGAAGCACACTAACCGAACCCGATAATGATCCTGCCATCTCCTCATCGGAATCGGCTACATCGGCTATCCTTGTCCGATTCTGTTTCAGCCGATGCACACCGTAGCCGATTTGGCTTGCAGCCGATTCATACTCTGTTTCTGTAATCGCTTATCTCCTCCAATCGGCTTCGGCTTTAACTCTGCATGATTTACCAAATTTCGTCGTTAACAGGCTCTTCCATAAATTTCTCCATCTAATCCTTTGAGCAGATAAGCATTATGGGGAACACATCGATGAATCTGAAAAGGACATTCCCAATTAGGTGACCACTTGCCGAATTTATTATCTCTGGAACCAATCGGCATTATTAATTTCCAAACAAGATCCCCTTCCTCAAATGACTTGGCGACAACTTTCTTATTATAATGACGAGCAACTCGATCTTTATCTCGCTTTATTTTCTCCAAAGCCCACAATCGGACGTGCGCCAAATCATCTAACTCATCAACCATAAGATTATGATACTCATCGGCTGTTAAGTCGTCTTGCAAAGCAATCCTTCTTGAGCCGATGTTGGTCTCTCACGGCAGTACAGCTTCATGTCCATAAACCAGCTGATAAGGTGGCACTTGAATTGCACCATGACAAGCCATCCGATACGCCCAAAGGGAATCGGCCAGCGTGGTATGCCACCGTCTCGGCTGTTCGTCAATTTTTCTCTTGATCAACTTAATTAAAGTCTTGTTAGAAGCTTCTGCCTGCCCATTAGCTTGTGCATAATATGGAGAAGAATTTAGTAGCTTGATGCCCATGCTATCGGCAAACTGCACAAACTCATCGGACACAAAAATTGATCCCTGATCTGTAGTCAATGTTTGGGGTAACCCAAACCGATATATAATATGCTCCTTGACAAACTGAATTGCATCCTTGGAATCAACCTTCTTAAGAGGGATGGCTTCAACCCACTTGGTGAAATAGTCTGTAGCCACTAGGATATACTTGTGCCCTTTGCTTGATGGTGGATTGATTTGTCCGATCATGTCTATGCCCCATCCTCGAAACGGCCACAGCTTTATGATTGGATGCATAGCCGATGCCGGTGCTCTCTGGATTGTTCCAAATTTCTGGCAATCTTGACATCCTTTATAATACTTGAAACAATCCTCTAGCATTGTCGGCCAGAAATATCCAGCACGCTTCAAAAGCCATCTCATTTTTTGGGCCGATTGATGGGTTCCACAAATCCCTTCATGTACCTCGCTCATAACAATTTTGGCCTCCTCTAGACCTAAGCACTTGAGCAAGACACTATCAATCGTCCTGTAGTATAGATCCTCATCTAACAAGACATAATGCAAGACTTTGTATTTCATCTGTCGCGACGCCGATTGAGAAGGGTTTTTCAAATAATCAATGATAGCAAACCTCCAGTCGTCGGCATCCACGGCAGCAATTTGAATTGGAACATCTTTGGCCATCGGCCTGTATCCTGATGCCCCCTGAGCTAAATCATTGGCCTCGAAATTCTGCTTTCTGGGTATATGCCTCATTGTCACAATCTTGAAAACCTGTAGCAACTCCTTGCACTCCTCATTGTAAACTCTGAGAATATCATTCTTGCAATCATACTACCCAAAAAGTTGATTGATTACCAGCTATGAATCACCAATGATCTCTACGGAATCGGCCTCGACCTCTTGTAATAACTGCAAACCTTTAAGCACCGCTTCATACTCTGCTTGATTGTTAGTATAATAAGACTTGATAGTAAAAGCGAACTCGAAGCTTGCCCCCCGAGGGGATATTATGACGAGGCCGATACCGCATCCATGCCTACAAATGGATCCATCAAAATACAGTGTCCACGGCACATTGTCTGCATATGCAATTGAATCATCTCTGTGTTGAACAATGAAATCGGCCAGGGCTTGTCCTTTAATTGCTTTGGCCGATTCATATCTGAGGTCAAACTCTGTTAAGGCAAAAATCCACTTCCCAATTCTTCCTTTTAAAACAGGGGCCAATAGCATGTATTTCATCACATCGGCCTTACTTACCACAATGCACTCATTGGAAAGTAAATAATGTCTCAACTTAGTACATGAAAAATATAAACATAGACATAGTTTCTCCACCGGCGTGTACCTTGTTTCAGCATCTAACAACCTCCTACTGAGATAGAAAATAGCCCTTTCTTTACCATCAATGTCTTGAACTAAAACCGAGCCGATAGACTTCTCATCGGCCGATAGGTACAGCCTGAATGGAACCCCTTTCTGCGGAGGGATCAAAACTGGAGGAGAAATTAAATATTCCTTGATATCGTCCAGCGCTTTTTGTTGCTTATCACCCCATACAAACTCTTGATCATCCTTTATTTTCAACGAAGGAGTGAATGGCTCTATCCTGCCTGATAGGTTTGATATAAAGCGCCGAATAAAGTTGATCTTCCCGAGCAGAGATTGTAACTTGGTCTTGTTAGTTGCAGGCTTGATATTTTTGATAGCATCAATGTTTTTCTGTGTAATCTCAATTCCTCTTTCATGGACCAAGAAACCTAAAAACTGACCGGCCGATACGCCAAAGGCACATTTGTTAGGGTTCATCTTTAAACCATATTTCCTTGCTCTTTCTAGTACCTTGCGTAAATCGGCCAAGTGCATATCGTACTCTTTGGACTTCACGACGACGTCATCGATGTAAACCTCAATCAGTGAGCCGATGAGATCATGAAAAATATAATTCATAGCTCTCTGATAAGTAGCTCCAGCGTTCTTCAAGCCGAAGGTCATGACAACCCACTCATATAGGCCGATTGCCCCCGGACACCTGAAGGCTGTCTTGTGAATATCTTCTTCGGCCATGAAAATCTGGTTGTAACCTGCGTTCCCATCCATGAAACTGATAATCTTGTGTCCAGACGCGGCATCTACCAGTAGATCGACCAACGACATAGGGTACTCATCTTTTGGCGTTGCTTTATTCAAGTCTCTGAAATCGATACACACCCTAAGCTTGCCATTTTTCTTTAACACTGGAACTACGTTGGACACCCAGTCTGCATATCGGCAGGGTCTAATAAAATTAGCGTCGTAAAGCCTGGTGATCTCTGCTTTGATAGCTTCGTGCATATCGGCCTTAAATCTCCTAGGAGCCTGCTTAAATGGCCGATAGCCTGGTTTGATAGGTAACCGATGTTCTACGATCGATCGGCTTAACCCTGGCATCTCGTGATACTCCCATGCAAAACAGTCTATGAATTCTTTCAGAAGATTTATCAACTTATTCTTATATTCCCTTGGCAGGTTAGCACTTACATACGTCGGCCTAGGCCTGTCACCTATTCCTATATCAACCTCTTCGAGCTGATCGGCCGACGCAAAGCCTTGTCCCAATTTTCCATCTAACTCATCCACCGCATCATCTGTGTAGGGACTTTGTCACGCCCCAAACTATCCCCGAACGGAGGCCAGAATAAGGCGATCCAAATTAACCTGTATGCCTGTACCAGTCCCAGGAAATAGCGCTGGTACCACAGGAAGATAGAATATCACAACAACAGCGGTCTCTTTATTAAGAGTAGAATTATAACCAAGGTTGGAACTGCGGACAACACCCGAGCTCACAACAGCATTACAAAAAGACGAAAGCGGAAAGAGGCGGAGGCTGGCCCTAAGCCACAAGCAAAGCCTTGAGGAAAGGCCGAAACCCTACTACTGCTCGTAGACTGCTTGCTCCTGGAAGAACTCCTCATCAGCAGGGTCCACTTCTTCGTCTTCGAGAACTGGGGGGGTTTAATTATATAGAGCAAGGGTGAGTACGGGAGTACTCAGCAAGTCAAGGGAATTAAGTGTTTGATGCAAGCTTCAAAGGAGAGCCAGTTATTTTTCACATTCGATTTTAGTTTAAGAAGTTCTGAAACATCTAGGTGAGTGCTTCTCAACGGCACGGACGAGAGAGAGTGCATCTCATCCAGCCGGAGCAGTGAAATTGTATCGATTGATTCTTGTCGGCACGAAAGGCTCCCTACCAATCAATCACCGACCCTGGCTGCTCCAACAGCCACAAGTCAACACGTCGGAACGAGAGGCTCCCTACCAATTGTTCACCGAAACCAGCTGTTCCAACAGCCACACGCAAGCACATCGGTACGAGAGGCTCCCTGCCAATCGTCACCGACTCCGGCTGCTCCAACAGCCTTAAACCAAGCACAGAAGGGAAAACCTCACACCAACAGCAGTTCACAAGGAGTTGTCAAAACTACGCTAAGGAATCACCTCACATCCGCCCATAACCGTGGGCACGGCTGTTCGAACAATTGTTAACCTCTGCAGATGGGGTACACTTTACCCACACGACGTTACTAACCCCGAGCCACCCAGCCCATGACTCTCAGCCATGTCTGGCGACCTTGAGGCTTTCACAACAAGGCATTTCGAAAGCCGACTCAGGGTCATCTTATGCCAATGGGAGGGGTCCCACGGACCAACACCAGCTTAGGTCCCAGACCATACTGTGCCAGGAAGCCCAAGGGTCCTCCCCGACACCACCCCGGTGAATCCACTTGTCCCTTGGCATCAAGATTTCCCTGGCCTAGCTAGTTACTCAGCCAGGGGTGTCCCATATCACCCATGTGGTCGTACTTGACATATGCTCGGATGTAATTCCCAAGGAATCGGTCCTTAGAGCGAGAACGGGCAGACCGTACCTCCAGTACGTCTCCTGCATCGCGAGTTTTAGAAACTCACTTTAATTTCAAGGCACCGACCCAAGTGTCGGGTTTTCCAAGCATTTTGCAAACTCAAGTTTTACCCAAGTGATCATTTTAAATTTGGAGGGGAGTCTCGATATTCATACGTGAGGTGCGAATACCGAGATCTCACCTGAGGGGTGACAAGGGGTGATAGGGTATTCAATAATCAAGGAGGGTGAATGCAGCAATTGGGTAGGGCCTGCCGGTTGTATTGCAAACCGAGGCCAAGTGTCAAGTGTAACCTAAAGAATGCATGGTTTGCGGAAACAAAATACTTAATCTTAAATTATAGGTTCAATTGATCAAGGTGACTTGCCTTGCTCGAGATCTTGAGCTTCTTCCTCGAAATCCGCGCACTGCGGGTCTTCTGGCTCTGGAACTACACGCGAAACGAGACATTCAACAAAATGATAAAAGAAGCCCTATTAATGACCACTAAGTGTGCCATTGGATAGATCTCAATTTTTGAGGAATTTTGGAAGTTGAACGGAGTCAATCGGACGAATGGTTGAAAAGATATGAATTTCCGAAGATTAAATGATTTTCTGTCTGAGGAAAAGGAATTAAAAATTCCTTTGGAAAAGAAAAAGAAAGGAGGGACGCATTTTGGACTTTTATTTGGGAGGCTAAGGGCGGCCCAATGATTTGTAATGGGCGCGGCCGAATTAATGGGCCGACGGCCCGAAAAGGGTCGGCCCATGGCCGATCGACGCGTGAGAGGCCAATGGACCGAGGAGAGGGAGGCCGATGGGCGCGAAGGCCGACTGGGCGGAGCGGGCGAGGGAAGTCAGCCCAAGGCCTGAAGGGAACGCGCGGGGCGGGGCGGAGGCCCGACTGGGCCGAGGCCGAGCGGCCAAGGAGGCCCAGATGGCCGGCCTGGCGACGCGGCCCGGCCGATGCGCGTGAGGGAGGCCGTTGACCGGTCTCCCGTGGGACCCAGGACGGCGGACGTGGTGTCCACGTAGGCGCGTGCGGGGAGGGAAAAAAGAAGAGGGAGACGAGCCCGCCCAGGAGCGGGCGGCTCATGGACGGCCGCTGGCGGAAGCGTGCTTCGGCGAAGGGGTGCGAGCCGGAGGGGAGGCGGACGGCGTTGGGAGGCGCCGGAGGGGAGAGAGGAGACAGGGAGTACGAGCCCGCGGCTCGGATCGGAGCGGGGCGCCACGACGGCGGACGGCGACGGACATGGCCGCCGGGAGGGAGCAAGGAAGAGGAACGACGGCTAAAGCGGTGCTCCGGGGAGGTGCGGCGGGCCGGAGGCGGCGGAGCTGGCTAACGGCCTAGGGGAAGGGAGGCTACGGGGAAGGAAAAGGAGAGGGGAAAAGATTACCGCGGGGAGGAAGAGCTCGCCGAGGACGGAGGCCGGCGGCGCGGATGCGGCTCACGGCTTGGCTCCGGGCCGAGGGAGAGGGGAAGTGAGGCGGCGCCCGGAGCTCCTTCGGCGTCCTCGGGCTCCTGCGGCGGACGGTGAGGGCGGCGACGCGGTAACGTGGATTGGAGGAGGAGGGCGCTCGGTGGGGGGGAAGCAGCAATGGCGGCCGGGCGGAGGAGAGTTTTATAGGGGGGCGCTAGGTCGGTTTGGGCGCGAAGAGGCGGTCGGTTCGCGGAGGCGGTGGAGCGCGGGGAGGGGACCGCGCGCTAGCGGCCAAGATGGCGGCAGGCGGAGAGAGAGGAGGGGCCCGACGGTGGTCGGGGAAAAAAGGGGAGAGAAGGAGAAAAAGGAGAGCGACTTCTTGCCGAATCGGGCAAGGCGCGCGGGGGAGAGAGAGAAGAGCGTGTGCTCTCCTCGACAGCACGCGCGTGCAGAGGCGGGGCCGGGAGTGACGCCGGCGCTTGGCGCGGCGCGGAGGCAGCGGCGCTAGGGCCCGGGTGACGGCGGCGGCGGTCGGCCACGATGCGTGCGGGCGAGGAGACCAGCGGCGCAGAGGGGAAACGGGGAAGGGCCGGCAGGATCGGGACGGGGCGCCGACGGGAGCCGTTGGGGAAGAGAGAGAGGAAAAAAGAGAACGGGAGAGAGGGGAAACGGGGAAGCGAGACAGAGAGAGAGCTGGCGCGGTTCTCTCTCGCGCGGGTGCGTGCGGCGCACATGCGCGCACGTGCCCGGCGCGGGCGACCGAGTGGGCTGGGGGATTGGGCCGGGGTGGCCCGAGGGGGAAGAGGGGAAAGGAGGCCGAAGAGGAAAATCGGCCCAGGACAGAGGGAGGCAAAACAGACTTTTGCCAAGATAGAGAAGGAGTTTTAGGGTTCGGATTCGAAATCCGATTTCGCGGTTTTCTCCGGGATTGGGACGAGAGGGGAAACACGAGACCAGGCACACGACAAGACTCAGCCGAAGAGCAAAACTTTCGCAAATAGAGTTTTTTTAGCACTTAGGTTTTCCCGCTAACGCCGCGACAAAACGGGCGTTACAGACTTGCTTTCTCGTCTTGGGCAGTGGATGGTACATCTTTGTTAAAGCAACTGCTTGTCATGATCTTCAATCGTTTCGATGTCGCAATCAGTTACTTTGACGAAATCGGCATCCCAGACTCGTCCGGACAGGCAATCGATTCCCTCCATCTCCCAAACTACGAGATCGGCATTGGCCACGTGTACTGACCGATCGGCCTGCACGATCTCGACCTGTTCCCCTTGCCATTGTATAAGGCATTGGTGCATTGTTGAAGGGACGCAACAATTTGCGTGGATCCAATCCCGTCCCAACAACAGGCTGTAGGAACCCTTTCCATCAAAGACGAAAAAAGTGGTGGGTATCGTCTTGTTGCCCACAGTGAGCTCCACGTTTAGCACCCCCTTCGCCTCGGATGCGTTGCCACCAAAGTCTTTCAGCACCATGTTGGTCTTGATGAGATCCTCAGGCACTTTTCCAAGCTTCCTGAAAGTTGTATATGGCATTAAGTTTACTGCCGCACCGCCGTCGACCAGCATCTTCGTCATCGGCCGCCCATTGACGAAGCCCTTGATGTATAACGGCCGGAGGTGCCTATAGCTGGTGTCGGCCGGCTTGTCGAACACGGCTTGGTCTGGTGACAGTTGTAACTTAGCCAAGGACTGCTCATCGTCGGCTACTGCTTCATCGGTCGTCTGCACGCTGTATTCTGCTGGCAATATAAAGACCATGTTAATAGAAGCCGATGCTACGCCTTTACCTTTTGCAAACTCTGGAGCTCGTGCTGATTTTGAGGTGCCTTTATCGGCCTTGACCACTGTAGATTTTATCCTCCACTCTTTTTTAGTCCTGGTGGGCCGATGGGCGGTTGTTGCTTGCTGCTCCTAGACCTGCTCCTTCTTCCTCAGCCTCTGTACCCGTCGTTTTTGGGTCTTGGTAAACACGTCGCTTGGGCACCACTGACGATTCTGGACTTGCTCGTCGTCCACGGTCCGACGATCATGGAGCATCAGCCCTAGCCTCTTGTGTACAGACTTTCTCTGCTTGCTTGCTCGAGCTGCCCTGATAGGAGTCTTCTACATCATTGCACGCAGGGCACTCTTGGATGGATGGCAACCTCATCCCTTCGTTCCAGCAGAACCGGAAAAACTCGCACTCCCAATGCGGGTCGTAGGAGTTGCCTTGATCGGCGTGGTCTTGTGCTTGTTCTTCCCGCCGCCGCTGGTATTTTCTGATCAGGCCCTCCGAGGTCTGATAAGGTCGCTTGCCGGTCCGATAGCCGTCGCCGTCGGCCCTGTCTGCCCGCACCATGTTGACTGGGAACGGGTGTCCTTCTATCTTCATCGGCCGCTTGGCATCATCGATCTTAATCCTGCCTTACTCGATGGCCGATTGGATCTGTTGTCGGAAGATCTTGCATTCGTTGGTATAATGGGAATATGTATTGTGCCACTTGCAATATCTCCTCTTCTTTATTTCTTTGGCCGATGGCAGTATATGACCTACTGGCAGCTGGATCTGCTTTTCTTGCAGGAGTAAGTCAAATATCTTGTCGGCCTTGCTGATGTCGAAGTCATACTTATCTTCTTTATCGCCTTTCTTGGCCCATTGGTATGTTGTCGGCTTCTTCATCCGGGCCCACTCGGCCAAGTCGACGTCGGCATCATCTTCATCGTCTTCGTCGGAGGCGTACTGATAGATAGTATTGATTTTCTTCGAGAACTTCTTCGCCTCCTGAAACCTTTGCTCATGGGCCGATACCCTCTGCGCTAGCTGAGCTAGGCTATCAAATTCCTATGACGAGAACATTTCTCGTATCGGCCCCAGTAGTCCCTGGAACGCCAAATCAGCCAGTTGGGAATCGGTCAAACTAAGGCTGTAGCACCTGTTCCTTATGTCCTTGAATCGTTGAATGTATTCCGGGACCGATTCGTCAACCCTCTGCCTGATGGCGGTGAGATCGGACAGCTTCATCTCTTGTACGCCGTTGTAAAAGTATCTATGAAACTATTTTTCCAGGTCGACCCAACCTCTGATGGAGTTGCAGGGTAAAGAGGAAAACCATGTAAACGCTGACCCTGACAAGGAGAGAGGGAAAAATCTCACCCTCAACGCCTCCACAGCCGATGCCTCACCACACTGTGCTAGGAATCGGCTCACGTGCTCGTATGTCGAGACGTTATCCTGCCCTGAAAACTTGAAGAAGTCCAAGATTTTGTATCGGCTTGGCAGTGGCACTCTGTCGAACTCCTCGAGGTACGGATGCCGATACACTGTAGAGCTCTCCTTGGGCTTCAAGCTGAATTGATCTCGCATCACCTCGGCTATCATGTCGGCCCAGTATCCTGCGGGCTGGTGTGGGAAGTCCTGGTGGTAGGACTGCTGCAGGTCCTCTGCCCGATATTGCCTGGGGAGTACGGTTGGAAGTGATGATTCAAGTTCTGTGCATCGTACTACCCTGCAGTATACTGCTGGTAGCCTTGCGGCGCATTGTACGCAGTCCGTAGCAGAGGATTACTGAACACGGGGGCTTGAGGTTGTCCGGCCGATGGCGGGTCTACTGGGACTTGCTGCATCGGCTCGATCACCGGTTGTTTCCCCTTTGTCCATTGCGCAAATTGTTCCTCCGTGATGTGTTGGGAACTTCCTCCCGCTCGCTTGGCCATGACCAGTGTCATGGTTGGCACCGGCTGAGCCGATGGAGGCGGGATCGGCGCCGTCAGCTATGGGGTTGAGCTCAAATCGGTCCTCAGGGTCCGATAAGCAGGGAACTTGTTTTCAGGCAAGAAAATCGGCCCTTGAGGTTTGTACTGGTTAATTGAGCTATCTAGGATTGATTTGACCGTATTGGTCAATGTATTCACCAGAATCCCCGACTGGTTGACTAGCGCAGATTGGACTGCGGAGTCGATGCGGTCTTGCAACGTCGGCGCGGCGTTCTCTTCAGTTTTGACGGCGTGGTCGTGGGTTGCTGTTGGGGCAGAATTTCGACCTGTCCAGCAACCAAACAGGTTCCGCGTTACCACGGCGGCCTGGGAGATCTGCTTAACTCCAGTGCAGGTCCAAATGGCTTGCCTAGTCGTAAGTAGAGCGTGCCAGTTGATTTGATCTGCAATCAACAAGAAACAAGTAAACCAAGCCAGAGAACAATGGCCGATCGGTCAATAGACCGATGACACATTGTCATAGCCCAGCCGATATGGCAAAGTTATATCGGCTCACTTAGAAAATAAGTAAAACATGAATCTAATCTTATCAGCCTTCATTGATATGTAGATCTCAACTAATAACATTGGCCGATAAGGATAACGAAGGTAACTACACTAGCTAGTACTCTAGTGCAAACTTATACGAGCCAATCGGCCAATATAAACACATCAACCATAAAGAAATCTTAAGATTACTTCACGATCGACGTATCTATACTTATCGATCTACACATATAAGTGGCAAACACATGCAAGAAACATAAAGCAACCACATGCGTTAGATAAGACCGGCTAAAAACCCGGTACTATCCTTAGTTACAACCGAAAACAGGCTTCGTGTTAGATCTCAAAACAGGACTAAGGTTGATGGCAACTCGAAGTGTGAATTGAGACTTAACGCGAAGAAAATCAGGTCGTCGATTGCTTTTGGGGATGGTAGCTGCATTGAACAATCTAGCCAAGCATAAGAATTAAACCATCGTCGGCAATAAACCCTAAAGCGAGTAAACTGCTGGCAAGGCTTAATTAAGATACCTGTCAAAATTATTCAAGACATGATAATCGACGATCACATCATCGAGGCTTAACGTGTCTAAAGCGACACGTTAGCCCCGACGATGCAGATCGTCGGGGACGAGTTCTTACCTCTGCTCTGAAGAAGCAAGAACTCGTCGAAGAAGACCTCTTGCGAGGGTTGGCGATGCGCCGAAAGTAGATTGATTTGATTGCGTGATTGATTTCTTTTTTTTACATGTACAAACTATCGGGATATTTATACCCGAGATAACAACAGAACCCTTGTCGGGTACGATCTTATCTACAACTAACAAACAAGCATAACTACCCAATTTACAAGATACAGTTGCCTAAAACTGAGCTTTATCTCTATTTGGCAACCTCCTTAAAGCTTATCTTGAGCCCAAACCAAGCCTACGTTGAAGCTGTCAACTTACAACCCATATCGGCCTTCAATCAAACCGAATCCGTATCGGCCGATACGCTCTTTATGGCATTATCTTTCCCAGTCCGATACGGCTACCGGGTCCGATACGACTCCTAATCTGGCTCGAACTCAATCCTCCTTTTCTGCTTCGATTCCTCTTCCGCCTTCCAAGTCGATTACCAAATTTCACCGTTAACAGCTGCCGCCGACGTGCTGGCTCCATCTCCAGGGCTCGGCATTATCACCTTAGATTTTTGGATAAGGGTGCCTTGCCGAGTCCTAGAGTATGTTTGCAGGTACATATTTTGGAACTGCTCGACCAGCTTGTCCATCTCAGCTCTCTGCTCTTCATTGAGCTGGTCGACCGTCACGGAGACGACGTTCTCCTTGGAGATCTCACCCTGCTTTGACATCTTGCAGTGGTCTTCTTGTTGTCACGAAGCTTGTGTTCTTATGGTCCCACCGGGCGTGCCAAAAGCGTGTTGGCGTAGAATTTCGACCCGCCTTGCAACCAAACGGGTTCCACGTTTCCACGGCGGCCTAGGAGGTTTGTTTTACTCCAGTGCAGGTCCAAAGGCTTGCCTAGGTGCGTGTAGGGCGTACCAGTTGATTTGATCTACAATCAACAAGATAAACAAGTAAACCATGTCAGAAAACAATGACCGATCGGCCGATAGGCCGATGTCGCATTGTCGTGGCCCAGCCGACAGGGCAAAGCTATATCGGCTTACTCGTGATAAAGCGAGATTAAAGCATGAATCTAATCTTATCGGCCTTCATCAACATACTGATGTCAATTAATGGCATCGGCCGATAAGGGATAATAAAGATAACTACACTAGCTAATACTCTAATGTGAATCTATATGAACTAACCAACCAATATAAACATACTGATCACAGATAAACCCTAAAGAGTAATCTATAACAAATACATTTATATTCATCAATCCATTCATGTAGATGGCAGACACACATAAAAACCTTAGGATAATCATATGTATCAGGTAAGACTAGCTGAAACCCCAGTGCTATCCTTAATTACAATCGAAAACAGGCTTCGAGTTAAATCTCAAAACAGGACTAAGGTCGATAGCAACTCAAAGTGTGAATTGAGACTTAACACAAAGAAAATCAAGTCGCCGATTGCTTTTGGGGATGGTAGATGCATTAAAAGATCTAACCAAGCATAGTAATTAAACCACCGTCGGCAACAAACCCTAAAACGAGTAAATCGCTGGCGGAACATAATTAGGACACTTGTCAAGATCATTCAAAACATGATAAACGACGATCACATCATCGAGGCTTAACGTGTCTAAAGCGACACGCTAGCCCCGACGATGTAGATCGTCGGGCACGAGTTCTTACCTCTGCTCTGGGAAAGCAAGAACTCGCCAGAGTTAACCTCTTGCGAGGGTTGGCGATGCGCCGAAAGTAGATTGAAACAAACTGATTGTTGTATTGAGTTGTGAGAGAGTTTCTATGTACATACTACCGGGATATTTATACCCGAGATTACAACATGGTTCTTGTAGGACACGATCATATCTCTAATTAACAAACAAGTCTTTGCGGCAGACTCTTGCCAACGATTAGATCTAAACCTACTTGATTTACAAGATACAATTGCCTAAAACTGAGCCTTATCTCTATTTGGCAACTTTCTTAAAGCTTATCTTGAACCCAAACCAAGCCCACGCTAACTCTGTCAACTTCCAGCCTCTATCGGCCGATGACCACATTGAATCCGTATCGGCCGATACACTCTTCCTGGTAGCGCTCTCCCAGTCCGATACGCTTACCGAGTCCGATACGAGACGTGGTCCGACTCTAATTCAGCCCTTCTCTCCGCGTCGGTTTCCTCTTCCCTCTCCGGGCCGATTACGAAAATCTGCTATTAACACTACCCTTTTTGGCAAGTTTTGTTTTTTTTACTAAAAGGTTAAAAAAAACTATACCTCAAATATGAGGGTGTGTTTGGTTTGCTACCATGCCAAAAAGTTGGTACTATCAAAACCTTAGCCAGTTTTGGTAGTGCCAAAATTTTGGTAATTTTTTATGCTATTGGCATATTTGGTAGCAAACCAAACACTAATAAAATATTATTTAAAGTGCCAAACAATTTGGTAAGGCACATTTTGGCTTCAAACCAAAATGGCCTGAAACTTTCAAATAAAATTTAAAACTTTCTATTAAAAAATTAAAGTCATACCTAAAATTTCAAACTTTCAACTCGAAAATTAAAAAAATTCGATTCAAATTTAAAACTCTAAACTCAAATTTCAAAAACTTTCAACTCAAAATTTGAACTTTGATAACTATTTATCTCTGATTTTGAAAACTTTCAATTCAGATCTTGAAAACTTTCAACTTAAATTTTGAACTTTCAAGTCAAATGTTGAAAACTTTCAACTCAAGATTTAAAACTTTTAACTTGGATTGAAAAAATTTCAAGTCAAAATTTATAAACTTTCAACTCGGATTTAAATACTTTCAACTCAAGATTTATTAATGTTTTGGATTTTGAGTTGAAAGTTTTTTAAATTTGAGTTGAGAGTTTCAAAATTTGAGATGTAAGTTTTGTAATTTGAGTTTAAATTTTAAGTTGAAAGTTTTAAATAGAATGTTTTGAAATTTGAGATAAAAAACTAAATTGTAAAGCACATTAAATAAATTCAAAAAAGAAAAAAATACGCACTGAAAATTAGAAAAAAAAATTGTGAAAAAAAGAAAAATGCACCGGCGAGCGAGGGAGCACACAAAAAAAATCAAAAAAAAGAAAAATGCACGGGAGTGTGGGGGCGCCAGCTGCTGGCGCGTACGTGCCAGATAGCAACCCCCGTCTAACGTTCCACGAAAACCGATCGAAAATCATGAAATTTCAAGATTTGGACGTGGGGCGAAAGAAGATTTCGAGTGAAATTTTAAATATCTTTTAAAATTTTAAATTTGAAACAGTAATTTGATTAAAATCTATCTAAAATTATCAAACCGTCCAATCGGGATCTGGTGCTCAACTACTCAACTACTCATCGAGGTTCACTTCAGTTCGTTCAGTCAGGTTGCAGGGTGCAAACCATGTGCTCTTGTAAAGCGGCTTATGAAAACGTTGGATCGAGCGTGCTACACGTGTTGGCCCCGGCTCGGCGATGGCGGCGGCGGCGGCGGCGGCACAGGGCGAGCAGCCGGACCTGGGCAGCCTGGTGGACGAGCTCTGCGCCACGGGCCGCTCCGCCGAGGCGCACCACCGCGTCTCCCTCCTCTTCCTCTCCTCCGCCGCGCCGTCCCGCCACC
>BDMV01000007.1:53492957-53707234 GCA_008326285.1 Oryza officinalis | reverse complement strand
GCCGATGGCCTGCTCCGCCGCCTCCTCCGCGCCCGCACGCCGCTGCTCACGCTCCGCCTCCTCCAGGCCGCGCCGCCCGCCACGCTCGTCCCTTCCCTCCCCAACTACAACCGCCTCCTCGCCCTCCTCTGCGGCTCCTCGGCCCCGCTCCTCCTTGTCCTCCTCGCCCACCGCCTCCTCCTCCGCATGCGCGCCGCCCCGGACGCGGCCTCCTACGCTGCGCTCCTCGACGGCTACGCCCGCGTCCCCGACCCGCGCGCCGTCTGGAAGCTGCTCGACGAAATGCCACACCGCGGGGTCGCTCCCAGCTCACTCGCCCGCACTTACCTCGTCAAGGCCTTGCTCCGCAGCCGTGACGTCGACGGTGCCATGGACCTCGTCGACAACCATCTCTGGCATAGCATGGAGCGCAGCAACGGAGAATACCAGGAACTGAAGAATGCCGCGTTCGCCAACCTCGTGCAATGCCTCTGCAGCGAGGGGTTCTTCCACATCGTCTTCCGAATTGCCGAGGAGATGCCGCAGCAAAAGTGCGGCGTTGCTGACGAGTTTGCCTACTCCCAGATGATTGACTCCCTTTGCCGGGCTGGGCAGAACCATGGCGCATCCAGGATAGTGTACATCATGGGGAAGAGGGGCATGTACCCAAGTACTGTCTCGTACAATTGCATTGTTCACGGGCTTTGCACCAGCCAGAAGCCTGGGGGGCGCTTGAGGGCGTACCAGCTAGTGATGGAAGGCGTGTGCTTCGGGTATCGCCCGAGGGAGGTGACATACAAGGCACTAGTTGATGAGCTCTGCCGGGAGAATGAGCTCACAAAGGCCAAGGATGTCATGGAATTGATGCTGCAACCACAGTGTATCCATGACAAGTTTGCTGATACTGATGATGAGACCAGGACTAGGATATACAATATGTTCCTTGCGGCACTCTGTGTTGTGGACAACCCAAGTGAGCAGCTTGATGTGCTTGTGTCCATGCTGCAGGAGGGATGCAAGCCAGATGTGATCACCATGAATATTGTCATCCATGGTTTCTGCAAAGTTGGAAGGCCCCAGGAAGCCAGGAAGATTGTAGACGACATGCTCAATGGGAAATTCTGTGCTCCAGATGTTGTCACCTTCACCACCCTCATGTCCGGATACCTGGGTGTAGGTGAGTTTGAAGAAGCCCTCGATGTGCTGCGAGCTCTGATGCCTAAGCACCAGTGCTTTCCTAATGTTGTCACTTACAACTGTGTCCTCAAGGGACTGCTCAGCCTTGGGCTAGTTGACGGTGCAATGCAGGTCTTCAAGGAAATGAAGTCCAGTAACGTCTGTCCTGACTCCGTGACTCACACGGTAATGATCAAAGGGTTGTGTGATGCAGGAGAACTAGAGAAGGCAAAGTCATTTTGGGACAATGTTATCTGGCCATCTGGAATGCATGATGATTATGTGTACAGTGCGATCTTCAGAGGCCTCTGTAAACTAGGGAAACTTGAACAGGCATGTGATTTCTTATATGAATTGGTAGACTCCGGGGTTGCGCCCAGTGTCGTGTGCTATAACATACTCGTCGATGCTGCCTGCAAGCAGGGATTGAAGAAGCTGGTGTATCAGTTAGTGAAGGAGATGAGAAGGAATGGCATATCACCGGATGCTGTTACTTGGAGGATTATTGACAGATTGCATCTCTGTAGTGATGAAAAACAGGATGGGGAGCTCCAGATGTCCGCTACTGATGGGGATCCAAGTTCTGCGGATGACACAGTAGATACCCTCCTTTCAAATAGAGATGAGAAGCATACGCCATCATCGCCATCCAAAACATCCAAAATTGGGACGGTGGTGCGTGACAATAGCAGCAAAGGTGAGGAAGAAGAGGTTGACTACTCACCATGTGCTAGTGAGGATCCACCAAATATTATTGAACCTGCCAAAGAAGAAGCATGTCCAAGGAATAATTCAGGCGCTGGTACAACAATGGGCAACAGTGGTATGACTAGGGAAGAAGGCCTTATGAAGCCAGATAAGCAACCTTTGAAAAGAGAACCGCTGTCTAGAGTGGCCAGAAAGGTGTTTGGACTGTTATAACAATTGCTATTGATTTGCTTATTTTTCGCTCTCGAGATTAGTTAGCAAACAGCATCATATGAGAACTGAAATGCTTCATAGTTCGATTGTGAATTGTTACTTGTTCTGTAAATTATTTAGGGCTTCTTAGAGCAAATGTAGCTGCTGAAATATATATCAGATTTTGCTGTCAAAGCTTGTGAAACTCTCAATGATATGAATAAATTTGTAGCCACTTCAGAGAATTCTGGAAAATGTCAAACCCTTCTCTCACTGTTCTACTGACTTCTGGTTTAACTTCAGCTTTTGCAAATGATCGCTGCGGAGAAGTCATCACACCAATAGCAGCAACTCACCAAACTGCTTCTCTACTGACTTCTGGTCTAACTTCAGCTTTTGCAAATGATAGCCGCGGGGAAGTCATCACACCAATAGCAGCAACTAACCAAACTGCTAAGTTCAGATGATGCTAGCAGTGACTCGACATCTTGCAGGCATCAGGCATGTTAATAATGGAAAAATAGTGCCCAGGAACGAGGGAACTGCCAACCAGCCTGTGTGGCAACTGCAAGGAAAGGGCGGAAGCTTGATGAATCGCTTGTGCCTATGCCCAGCAAGAACATTTTAAAATCTTACATCACATCACATCACATCGACAAACCAAAATATTTGATCGTCAGTCTTTCAGAAGGAAGTTAAGTAGACTTGCAGAATCCATTTTTCACCTTTCTCGTTAAACCTACAACTGTGCCAATTTTGTTTTTTTCCAAACACGTTCACGAAGGACTTCAAACCACCGGCATCAACTCCACAACAGAATCCTGACCACCAGTGTCCACCAGTCGGCAGGCAGCTGAAGATTGTACAAGTTCCACACAGGTATTGCGAAGCAGCAATAATAAACAAACCGATTCATGTAAAACACGATAACAAGTCATCATAGTGCTTTTCTAGGTTCACAAGTCATCATAAGCAGTAGGCACTCTCGATGTCGAGGCTACCAAATATAAGGATTCTTCAAATTAACCATCCAAGTTAACCACAGCATAACATAACATGGATTTAATAACTAAAGGTACTAAGATCAAGTATCAAAATTCAACAACTCCAAAACTAAGATATATGTGAAATACACTCTAGTCTTCCTCCTCGCCCTCGTTCTCAGCAATGTTGAAGTATCTCAGCTCATAGACATTGCGTTCCTTGTTAGCCGCAATAACACGTAGCCAGTCCCGCACATTGTGCTTCTTCAAGTACTTCTTGGTCAAGTACTTCAGGTACCTGAAAAAATGGGGAAAATAAACTGATCAGATTAAACTGAAACAGAATAAAGGTGACAGACAAGAAGTTCATTTTGGATGATCAATCAGAATCTAGATATAATTGGATGTCCAAGCAAATGTTCACGAGAAGTCAGATATGGAATTTGACAAAACGGTACATGTAATTTATGTTCAAATTGTAGAGGCTGTACATATGGAAACCACCTATCAATAACATCACACAATTCCAAATACTGATCATAACATATGGAAACAATGCTAGACTGTACATTCCACTGTCACACTTGAAAATTTTCAACAACCTAGCAATAATATCATACAATTACTCACTTGTGAACTGAAACGATGCAAATAACTGCAGTTGATCCATCCAAGAGTAAACGAGGTAAAATTATGAGACAGTATAGTTAGCAATAGTTTGCAATGAAGAAACCGCAAATTTTGTACCGGATGACTTGTTTATAGTTGTAAACAAGAAATCATTATAATTCTCTACCTAACTAGTTAACCATTTCTGATTGTTGACGAGCTTGCAGGTAGTAGTAACGCTGTAATAGATTAACTAAACGCATCTAAAATTGTAAATGCTCCATATCTTGAAAACGTAAAATTTACAACAGTCAAATGGAGCGAAAGCCCATACATAGAAATAGATGTAATATACCAAAAAGAAATATCCTTGCACTAGCATGAATACATAGAAAGTGAAATGACCAGATCTACAAACAGAACATCACAAGGCCGTAGAGCAGGGGGGACTTGAAGCGCGTGTATACCTCTTGGAGAAGGCCCCGTCGGAGGTGACGGTGACCTTGGTCTTGTCGCGCGTGACCGTGACGGAGTCGCCGAGGTTCCCGGCCTTGCCGCCGGCGACCTTGATGCGCTCCTGCAGGAACTTCTCCAGCGACGCGATCTCCATGATCTTGTCCTCCACGGGCTTCGAGCAGTCGATCACGAACGAGACCGAACCTTTCTTCTTGCCGCCCGCGCCGCCCTTCGCCGCCACCGCCAAGCCGCGCGCCATCTCGCCCTCTCGCCGCCGCTTGCGCTGGTGGAAGCTGGTTGGTGTGTGTGGCGGCGCAGCGGCGGCTAGGGTTTACCAGGACGAGGAGAGTGGTGCCCCGCGCGCTATATATAGGCCTAGTGGGCTGCCATTCTCGTGCCTCGAGTTCGCGGGCTTAACTGTTATGCCAGATCAAGCAGCTTGGGCTTGGTTCATAAAGGCAAAGTGCGCTTAGATTGGCCCAACTATAGTATCTTTCAGTAATTCGGCCCAACTAGAATAGCTGAAGCATATCAATTGTGTCGGGCTTTAGCCCATTCTCGGATAAAATGACGGACGATTTGTTTATAGTAGCCCTCTTTTTTGATTAAGTAACAGGATTACAATCTTGCTACAAGTATTGCATAACACAAGTAACAGCATTATCTTGCTGCAAGCTCATTTTAATTTTTTTATAATGTTATAGCTCATTTTATTTGCTGGGTACAACTCAGACTACATTACTGCTACTGGCTCGATGCAAAAAATGCAAAGTTTATTGCAACCAAAGGTACAACACAATCGCCGAGTGTGTTCCTTCTTCAGTCAAAAAAGAGCATAGCTCTGTCCAGTGTTATACTATCATCTACTCCTACTCTCTGGCTTGCAGTAGCAATAATAAATAAAATATAAGAAGTGATGTTTACTTTTTTTTTTCGTAAAAAAAAATTAAACCTATGATATAATGTGATATATCTTAAAACAACAAATCTGAATAATTTTTTGTTCAGATTCATTGTTTTAAAATAGGTCACATCTTACTGACGAAGAAAGTATAGTGTATCGCTAGATCTGGCTGTGAGATATACAAGTGGGTGATCGGAGCTGCAACCGTCTGTCCATGAGAATGGCGGGGATGTTGAGCCATCGGTTTCAGCGCAAGAGTGATGTGCAGGTCACATCTCCCCGATATCGATTCTGAAACTTGGTGATATTTGTGCACGACAACAAATCAAGGTCCATGTCACTTATACTTTAGTGCAATTTTGGAGAACAATAACATAATCCGGCCAGCCTTTCACATGTGTCAATGTATTACTGCTGAGTTAATCATCATCATCGCAAATACAGAACGAAGCAACACATGCATTCACCTTGATAGACAGTTCCACGTAACGAAAGCACGTAAACAACAGAAAGAATAACTTAAAGCTATCATTCCCCCAAAAAGGGAGTAAAACATCGGACATGTAAAAACGGAAAACTAAGAAAGAACAGGGTGATCTCGGTGCTGCATCCCAGCTACCACGTACTCCAGCGACGACCTACATATATCTTGGATCATGCTTGCTTAATTCGCAGCATAGCTAAAAAATCAACGCCTACAAACATGAGCTTGCGTATCGGTTCGATTCCAACGCGATCCATCCCCATTCTTGCAGCCATTCATGGATCACTCACCAGTACTGCTAGCTGCTGGTCCTGCTTCTTCTATGCTGGTAATGTATATCTTGATCAACTTCTACAGAAAATGCCGGTGATAAGATCGATCGAGTTCAGATTCAGTTGTCGCCGGCAAAGGAGTGGGGCTTGCGGTCGCCGAAGATGCGGTCGCGGAAGTCCTGGACCATGAGTGGGAGGCCCTTGTGGAGGGGGATCTTGGGCTCCCAGCCGAGGAGCTCCTTGGCGCGGCTGATGTCCGGCTTCCGCTTGTGCGGGTCGTCGGCGGTGTTCGGCCGGAACTCGATCCGGGCGTTGGGGTCGATGGTGTCCTGCACCACCTTGGCCAGCTCCAGCATTGTGAACTCCCCTGGGTTTCCCAGGTTGAATGGCCCCACGTGCTCCCCTTCCATCAGCTTCATCAACCCCTCCACCTGCACACACAGGTTCACAGATCATTCGTCGTTCGCTCGATCAGTTCGTCAATTCGATCGATCTCGCAGGAACCCAAATGATTTTTCTGTAGCAATCACTAGCTACGAGAAGAAAGTCGTGCCGGTTGCGTGCCGTTGGGAGCACGGGCGACGGCAATGTATGTATGTACCTCTCCTGCTTGCACGACAGGATATACTGTTGCAGTTGCAGGCTGCTTAATTACCAACATAGATGATGCATGATTGCATAGATAGCTAGTACCTCTTTTACTGTTGCAGTTAATTAGCAATCGATTGTGTTGAAATCTAGGACGAATTATTCAGCTAACCATATGTGCAAACATGTGCTTCAGTGACAGTGTGAAGAAATAATGTAATTGACTTGTGGTGAGTCTGAACTGAAAGGGACTGCTTACCAGATCGGAGACGTACTGGAAGCTCCTCGTCTGCTTACCGTCGCCGTACACCGTCAAGGGCTCCTTCCTCAGTGCCTGCAACCATTACCAACAAGCAACAACTCGGTGTCACCAGATATAAACTTCACACTTCAAATCCATTCTGTAATTGTTCAGTTAATGATGGCTAATTCGTGTCGATCTCTAATCAATCACCCATACATGCGTGTCAAGGTCGCAGCTGTACACTTTTGCAATTGCGGCGAGCTGAGTGAGTGCGTGAGGGAGTATGTTCGTGTCAGGCTCTCAAGTTAAAGAAGAGTTAGAGCGTGATCTCCACTTGCTAATTTCGTTCTACTAGTTTCTACGAATAGCACCATTGTCGTGCAGCCACTCAAATCTGCGTGCAAGTCCCAAGGTCTTCTCTGACTTGGGATGAATTAACAAGCCACCACTTGGGCCACTCTTGATCCTCTCTGTCCCCTACCAAACCCCAGAAATGGCCATCTTTCCAAGGTACTTGGGAGTATCAGCTATGGCAAAAACTAATATTTCATCTCACAAGAATCAGTCTCAGGACTCGTCTAATTCGGGACAAATTAATTGTATGTCTCGCGTGGATCTTAGATCTTGAAACGCTTGAATAACATGGCGAGTGTTATAAAGCGGGTAGAGAGGAATTGAAACGTGTTGAACAGTGCGTGCGTGAGCAGTACTCCCTTATTACCTGGGCGACAAAGTTGCTGACGACCCGGCCATCGTCGATGCACATACGGGGGCCGTAGGTGTTGAAGATCCGAGCAATCCTCACCTGCATGCATGCATGCCAACGAATTAACATAACGCAATTAACTAATCCGTAGTCAGTAACTGATTACTTGCTCTAATTGGATTAGTTTAAGTTAAGTAGCTTTGTGCTCATGGCTGGAGTACTAGAGACTTAGCTGGACCTGGACATTATAATACTGGTACTGGTAATTAACTGTCTTTCACTTTGGTTTCCAGTAAAGTTGAAGAGGTGGATGAGTGATGAAGAAATGATTAAAGGAGCTGAGATGAACACCAACCTCGAGGTTGGCGCCACGGTGGTAGTCCATGGTCAGCGTCTCCGCCGTCCTCTTCCCCTCGTCGTAGCAGCTTCTCACCCCTGCAGATACATCCATGGATGGATCATTCGTTCAGTCGAAGCAAATGTAGTACGGCCATGGCCATCAATGGCGAGAAGACGATCGATCATATCGACGACGTGGTAGGTGGGTACGTACCGATGGGGTTGACGTTGCCCCAGTAGGTCTCGACCTGCGGGTGCTGGAGCGGGTCGCCGTAGACCTCGCTGGTGCTGGTGAGGAGGAAGCGTGCGCCGACGCGCTTGGCGAGGCCGAGCATGTTGAGGGTGCCCACGACGTTGGTCTTGATGGTCTTGACGGGGTTGTGCTTGTAGTGCACGGGCGACGCTGGGCACGCCAGGTGGTAGATCTGGTCCACCTCGAGGAGGATCGGCTCCACGACGTCGTGCCGGATCATCTCGAAGTTCGGGTTGCCGGCGTGGTGTAGCACGTTCTCCTTCCTCCCCGTGAACAGGTTGTCCACCACGATCACGCTGTCGCCGCGCGCGAGGAGACGGTCCACCAGGTGGCTCCCGACGAACCCGGCGCCCCCCGTCACCACCACGCGGAGACCCTTCCGCTTCAGCCCCAGCGGCACGCGGGCCCCCGCCGCCGCCGCGGCCAGCCGCTGCTCGTACGCCATCCGCGCCGCCACGCCGGAGTACTGCCGCGCCGCCAGCCCCGCCGCCGCCAGCCGCGCCACGCCAGCCGTCCCATCCATCACCTCATGGCCGCCGCCTTGCCCGGACGGCGCCACCAGGAGGAAAACCAGCGACGCGATTGCCATGCCGACGAGCGCAAACACCAGCCGCTGCTCGGCCAGCAGGTAACGCAGCGGGCCGAGTGGCTTGTGCGGCGGCTTGGCCGATGAATACCCGGCCATCACGCCGCCGCCGTCACCAGTCGGCTGCGCGTCGTGGCCACCGCGGTAGATCAGCTCGGAGGAGGAGGCCGCCATGGATCGAGAACGAGCCTCTCCTCCCCTCTCTCGTCGGAGTCGGAGTCGTCGGTCGCGGATGCGGGGGGAGAAGAGAGCGCGTGCGTGTGCGTATTTGAGGAGGTCGCGGGGAGAGGGGGGGGGGGGGGGGGGGTGGNCAGTTGAGGCTTGGGCGACGCGTGGGCCGTTCGATCGGATCGGTGCGCTGCGGAGGGGACGCCACGTGGAGCGGTGATTGGAGGCGTTTCGCGCGACAGCTCGCCCCTCGATGTGGCCAAATTTGCCTCAGATTGCCATCCTCCATGAGTTTTTGACTGACTGCCACTGCAGATTAGCTGCGTATGCCTGCGTGTGTGTACAGCTGATTCGGTGTGGAATTTGCAGGGACTGAACTAGTCGTGGTGCCCAACCACGCATCACTAATTTTAGCGACTAATTAACATTTTCCTATGGTTTGTTCTCTTTGCATGTGAAATTATTGGTGCTCAATTGGTCCATTTGAAGTTTCAGACGGATATTCTTCAGTTTGTCATCTTTCGTGGAACCCGCTTAATTTTCACCATTTGCAGATGCTACCTTGCGCCATTAGAAGCGGTTTATAGATGGGAAAACAAGTCGATCACTGCCCTTGGAACCGCACGATTGTCAATATCCAAGAAGAGAAGAATGCCGTATCAGCAACGACCTGGTAGATTAGTCATTAGTCTGCTGATTACACGATCATTGAAGAGAAGAAATTCCATACTGTCAGTTTGTAGCTTTAATTTCAATGGAATTGTAATCCAGTCGCTACTGGGTAAATGGAGACACTGAGATGTTGAGATGTGGGGGAATACTAGCTAGGGATGGGCCACTCCTCCGTGGCAGCGACGGAACTGATTACAACAGAGAACAGAGAGGAAGGGAACACCGAAGACGCCGTTCGAAAGACATTCGTGACATGTTTTTCAAACTGTTAAATGGTGTGTTTCGTACGAAAATTTTTTATATAAAAGTTGTTCTAAAATATTAGATAAATTCATTTTTCAAGTTTGTAATAATTAAAACTTAATTAATCACATGTTAAGATCATCTTGTTTTACCTGAAGAACTTAATCTTTATCTTCAGAAGATTCAAACAACATTTTTTCTGTTTCAGAGTTCGGCGTCTGTATACGATCCGCGAGTTTTTGGCAATACTGAACTGTTGCACCTGTACTCCTCGTGAGGCCCACTAATTTGCTCTTCAGAAAGAAGCTACCCTGCATCTAACTGTAGTTTATACTTTTTTTAAGCACTAACCGTATTTTATCTTAACAGCTGTGGACATAGTCGCAGCACCTGCGATTAATTAAGTACTACTGGTGGTGAGAGGTGTTCATTTTGCCGGTGCAGATAAGTCGGTGCAGTGCAGAGCTGGGATCTCTGAATAATCATCCAACGTGTACAGATGGTTACAGTTCCCGTTGCATACGGGGAAGGTTGCATACAGGATGGGGTACGCGTCACGGTCCAAACTGGTGAAGGGCTCAAGGCTTTGATTGGCTTCGATCTCAACAATATCATCTCGAAGCTATAGCTATTTAGCTAGTACAAATGTACAGCTACAAAGTGGCCATGCACGCGTGCTCTTCTTTCTCGTGTTATGTAGGTCTCTTTCGGCTGGCTGGTTATCTAAGTAGCTAGTCGTCGTAGCCGGTGGATTGGACTGACGCGGCAGATCGCGCGGTGACACATTGGCTGCGTTCGATTCTAATAAAAAGGAAAATTTTGGTTCCTCGTGACACGTTTTTCAAACTGCTAAATGATACGTTTCGTGTGAAAATTTTTTATATGAAAGTTATTTTAAAATATTAAATAAATCAATTTTTCAAGTTTGTAATAATTAAAATTCAATAAATCACATGTTAATGTTATCTTATTTTACGTGAAACATTTAATCTTTATTTTTATCTTTATCTTCGGAAGATTGAAACACCACCATTGACCATGACGAACACGGCAGCATGCAATGCAACGCCCCGGTTGTTGCAGCAGCTGGCTAGCCGAGATGGGAATCGGTTGGATAGATCACGGTAGATCGGTGCTCGTGCGCCGTCGCAGCGGAAGCAAAAATCTGTCCGTACGTGCGCCGCCGAGTACGTTGAGTAATTCGCTCGCCGCCGTTGACGAGCACCGGCCGCCCAACGACGAGCGCGTACATACGGAATTACGGATTTGTGCATGCAGAAGTGCAAAAGTTTAATTACGAGCGATGCAAAGCGAATACTGTTGCAGGGAAGTACAGTTGAAAGGCGAGAGGGACGCTCCAACAGAGAGTCAGGTACTGAATTAATCTGACTGAAAGTTTCATGCATGGCAAGTACTAACTGCATCCACACTTTTCTTCGCTCTTCTTTTTTATTCACGGCCACATCATCTTAATCACACAATCAGCAGCTTTATTGACACAAGATGCTGTGATCAGGGATTATGTTGCCTTTCCTATAGGAAATTGAGATGGCCACGCAGGAAAAAGGTTGAACTGACAGCAAGAATTCACCTTTTGGGAAGTCCAGAGCTTGTGAAACTCGCGCGTGTAGATGAAGTTGAGCTCTCCAAACATTTACTACACGCATGTTGCTTACATGGACAAAAATGCAGCACAATGCGTAACAAAATCAAAGACGAGCTTAGAAGAAAACTAGTCTGAATTAATTCGTTGGGTCCCTTTCGGGCCCTTTCTTCCAAATGTCAATGTCTACTCCTTTTTGTCATGGCAAATTAGGCACCAGAAATTATGTTGAGACGATGGAGACTTCGTCGATCGATTAGTACGCCAAACTTGTGGGGGCAGCAAAGAGCAATTAATCTCCCAGTCAGAGCTCGCAAGAAAACTTGTTAAGGAATCAAACAAAACGAGACCCATGGCCTGAAAACGAGGGTGACAATGTTGGTACATCATTACAGAAAGAGACTTAGTTTTCCTACAAGATTCCTGCTTATGCCTGAACTAATTACCGTGCAACCACATTAACGTCAGTTTCAGAACTGAAGTATACATAGATACAGAATAGCTACTGCCAGATACTGTTCATTCACAAAGTGCGTTCAGATTTTCACAAGGATTAAGGTTGATATTTGGTGTCACCAACATGCACAATTCGGTTTTGAAGTCCAGCCAGGGTGTAGACATCTTTTTTTGATAAACCCAGGGTGTAAAGGGATAGGTAGGGTGTTTCTGTCTAGAACTTCTCCAGATCTGGACTCGAGAGGTTCAGATACCTTCTTTCAGGAAGTTCAGATATCAGTAAAGTAGTATAAATTGCATATGCTATTATGCCTTTGTGTGTTCTCAACTCCTCATGTCTTTTGGATCCTTTATGACATGTCTTTCCTTATGCTCTTAGTTTGGCAAGGTTCGGTAGCTGGCCGTCTGACATCTTGGACCATATTCAGCATAAGTTGCTTACAGTACTTAAGTGAGTTCAGGAAAAAAAACATGGGCTGCTAACATCTCGGTTGGTAGTAATGAGGAAAGGGATGAAATGGCATCACTGGCATGGAATCTTATTACACACATGACACATATCACTTCCAGCTTTTCTTTAGCAAACTTGTCAATGAAAATGGACCAGCACCCCCTGTTCTTACTGCAGATGATTATCTCTCCGATGATTTCGGAACCAACAGTCGGTTGTGATAGTAATTCCTGTATCCACAATGATTCCACTTGCCTAGATTCACTCGCCAGTGATACTTCCATACATGCAAAAGGTACTTTTTTTTCTGCTACTAAGCAGAAAGAGTGAAAAAGACATGGTCGTTTTCTGCTCATGAGACTGCACATTATTTCTTCTTCTTCTGATGTTTAATAGCATATTATGTGGCCTTCTGCTCCATGATTCATACATCGTCAAGAAAGGCAAACCGCAAGTTGAGAAAGAGACAAGGGTGTTAGGTCGTTATGAGTAGGTGGTAACAGTGATGTCGACTTGATCTAGGCCATGTCCCTCAATTATTTTCCTTCCTCACGATTCATCAGCAAATCACTAGGTTTCATATTACGATGTCTCACAAGCCACAACAGCATCACGACCTGCCCTGTATTTTCATGTGCTCTTCCTTGACAAAATTCTGAGCACACTATATTAAACTAGTAATCTTTCAAAAAATATATTAAAATGGTTATAACAGTCTGAAACTAGCACGAATACTTCTTTGATCCTTTGAATGCTGAGACACTACTCGAGGAGATTCGATCACTCCGAGATCTCCAAAATCCTTTGATGGAGAGGTCAAACGTCCAACATGGTTTCAGTAAAGAAATCTTCTTCTGGTAACCAAGGAAAACAAATGCATATCTCTGTCTGAATTACAGTTTTATCTTCCCTAGGCCTTTGATCATTGGGCCATGCTCATTTCCAAAGAATTCGTTCGCAACTCAAACTTCTGGTTTTTTGAGCTTGTATCGGTTTCTCTGACATTCTTTTGCCCTCGCTTGTGCATTTTCTTGTTATGGCCCTGTTTATGAATGCTCCCTCGGTTAGGTGCAGATTGTCTAGTAGCATATTGCAATCCATCCAATTCAAGCATTTTATCAGCAACATAACTCGGAACTTATTGGCCATTTCCTTTTTCCTTGTAGCATACTCAAGATCCATGAGACCAGATATCTAAACCACATAACCACACGGCACCGACAGGCCATGTAACTAGATAAGTTTATCCAATTAGACAATGCTAATCAGGACACTACAAATAAAAAAAAAATCACCCAATTGGGAACATTTCCTTTTTCCCTTTTTTTTTCTCTGCAGGAATGAATCATGAATGGTTAGAAACCACATTAACTATAACTAACCAAACCCATCAGATCCATCAAAGAGGAGTAGACGATCCCATTCATCAGCAGTTGAGCACCTGGTGTAGGAAACAACACCGATGTTTCACCCATCACCTCCATGGCTACATTACCATATTATTTGCGGCATGTGATTTGAGTTAATGCCTCCTATAGCACTATACTACTTTGCAGTATTATATTGCAAACAAGTATAGGAACCCAATGGCACGAACGAGCTGACTGCATGGGGAGGCGTTCGTCAAAATCACCTCCTCACCGGCTCACCGTCACCGGGTAAGGTATACCAATTCATGCAATGTTTATTGGTTTCAGAAGAAGCTTCTTTGTGTAATGGATGTGTTGGCAATTTATTTGGTCACGCCACCCATCACGATCGGACATCTAATTCTTATGATGATTTGAGAGTCGTCAACTATCTTCATCTAGACAAATTTAAATCAAGATAAGTTTTGTAATCAAAACTGGCTAGCGCAGCTGATTTAAATAAAATAGGAATAAGCACCTATCTCGTGGATGAAACAGAAAGTTTTCAAGACAAACCTACGAAGAGGATTCGTACTCTCACCGCAAAGGCGTACGATTTACAGTGCAAATTGACAAAGATGAACAAACTAGGCTAGAAACTAAGAAAAAAGTATATACGATATTGAAAAAACGATTCAATTGACTAAAGTGTTAGAAATAGATTGTGTGCTCAATTGAATCGGTCATAGCTCTTATAAAGGAGTCGGTATTGCCTTCTATAGGACTCTCTCCATATCTTACTCGGGATAGAGACCAATTAAAATTCGAAAAACCTCAGCCCAAGTGAAAAAACCTGAGGCCTAATAAAATTGGACTTAGAGTCGGACTTAGTCAGTTTGACTGGCCTCACACCGCTGGACTGATTGGTCTTATGACGACGGTCAGATTGACCTCACGCAGAAAACCAGACCCTTTCCAAATGTAACCATATTTTTTTATTTTTGTTTTAGATGTTAAATTTGGATGTTAACAGGAGGCTAGGAAGAAGCTAGGGCCCAGTAGAGTTGTTTGCTTGTTGCCACTGATGCCAAACTGCATCTCTGATTATATTCCCCATGAATCTGACAATGGCTGAACCATTTCTTTCCAGATCCCAGAAAAAGGGGCACTTGAGATAAAAGAAATGAGCATGGTAGAACAAAGTGTCCCCCATTGCATTCCTCCACTGATCTTGGTGAATACTACTCCTAGTTAGTTGCCATGTGCAATGGCAACAACACAAGACGTACGAGGTCAGCGTGTGATCAAAACTAGCAATCAGCTCCTGATGAGACCATTCATAAAATCAAAAGAGTATTATTAGTAATTCAACATGGTGAGACCAATGGCATTGTACGATGTTTTGACAGTTACGCTTTCACGCATCACAATGTTATCTTGATTTGGGAAGACGTATACTGTCTACACGAGAGATGTGATCCTACTAGAGTTACCTGTGAAGTCTACGCCGGTTTGGTCAGGTCATCGTTGAACCTTTCCCGTCGGCTTTCCGCCGGCGAGGATGACTCCGTGGCGAGAAGTTAATCCTGGAGCTGCTTCCCGGCAGGTAGGCCTTGTTCCCCACGTTGACCGCCAAATTAATCGCCGGGACCTTCGCCCCTCGCCACCGGCGGCGCGGGCCGTGGCTACGAGAGGCAACGAATTTTTTTTAGTTTTTTATTTTTTAAAAAAGATTTAAAAAATAAATTCGTATTTTAAAGTTTTATAGAAATATACTTCTCTCACTTTACGGTATGACAATCTATATGACGTGACACCCTGTGAGAGGTGTATCTTGATAATTTTGCAGACGGCCCCCTCCCGAGAATAAATTGCCCTAGGAGAGGACGATTTATTGCTGGGAAAAGGCCGCCTGCAAAATTGTCATGGCATTCACAATGCATCACCAAACTTTACGCTATGGTAAATTTGCAGGCGATCCCCTCTTGACGATAAATCCTCCTAGACTTATAAAATTACCATGACACGCTCTTTCTGCGAGGTGATAACACAAATTGCCCTATCATATGATTTATATATCCTGTCCAATGGTAGGACGAAAGACGAAAGTAGTATATTTTTTTGCAAAACTTTGAAACGGTAATTTATTTTTTAAAATATTTTAATAAATAAATAAATAAATCAGAGGCAACCGGAGACTAATATTGGCAATGGAAGGCCTTTTCGTGGGCCTCACTGGGCCATATGAACACCCGAAATCCATATATTGATGGGCCTATTTGGATCGCCATAATTTCTGTTCCTCTTGGGCCAAATTTCTAATGCGTCACCGAGCGAGACTGAGGGCATGTTTGAAAGAGATTCTCGCAACTGCCATAAACTCCTCCAAACAATCCATTAAACAATTTAGATTTTCACCTACATTTTGAGAAGCAATAAGCTGGATTCTCGTAATCTTAACGTTTTAAACTTTCCAAACAGGCCTAATACAAACGTTAGTAGGCCCGCAACGACAGTTTGGATCACAGCCGTTGATAGCGGCCCACCGATTCTCGCAAACATCAGTGCCGGAAAAAAAAGGGACAAAATGCCTCAATAATGATTTTTTAAAAAAAAGCCTCAATAGTTGCACACATCTAGAAAATCAGAACATTTTTGATTCGTCTTGACAGGAAACAACAAATGCCTTACATTACACAGCTGATGCCAGTCCATTACCATTCATCATCTATATCGCAGCGTCTGAAACTCTGAATGTTAGTTCAGCAGCTTAGCTTATACAGAAAGCAGGCAGAGAAGGGAAAACAGACAGTAGAAGATTCAGACGCCACAGATTTTGTGCTTAGGAAATCATATCGATACATATGGTACGAGCTAGGAGTAGTTCGGAGCTTTACTGGCGTTGATTAAGTACACGTCCTCTATTCTTTTTGTGGGTTGCTCTCAGGTGTGATGAACTGCTTCGCATACTGATGAACTCTTGATCCTGAACCTGATCGATGGTCGTAGTACTCCACCAGTGCAGAGCCAGCCAATGCAGCCAGTGTGAGGGCCTGAGCATGCAACCTATCAAGGCAAAAGGAACAAACAAATTAGGATACCAATCCACCAATTGGGCAGCAAAGCACGCTCTTGGTACGAAATCAACAACACGCGAATTTACAGCGGCTAGCTGCATGGTCGGGGACAGGAACGAACCTGGCGTGGATGATCTTGACGCTGGTCTTCATGCCGGGCCTCGACCAGTTGTAGGCGATCGAGCTGGCGACCCCCGTCAGCCACAGCGTCCCTGTAAGCACAATCGAAGAAAGAATCAGATTTCCCATCAATCTCTCTCATCAGACATGGATGAGAAGCGAGGAGGCAAGCTCAAGTGGAAGCAGAGATCCGGCGACGACGCACCGACGGCCCGGAGCTTGTGGTCGACGACCCATTCCCTCATCGACTGCATCGTGCTCTTCTCCTCCGCCATTTCGTCAGGCCAACCTCTTCGGTGCCGATCTGTTTGTGTCTTTTGTGAACGGGGAAGATCGATGAAGAAGGGGAAAGGTGTTTGGGCACTTCTCTTATAGCGGGCGCGGCTGGCTGGCTAAACTTGCGGGGAGAGGTGGAGGCGTACGGAAACGGCCGACGTCACGAGACGCGCGCTGCTACGCGTGGTGGTGCCACTGCTCAGGTGGCAGCCGAGCCGCTGCACGATGACGCGGCAGGAATCCGGCGGCGCGAGCTGCGAACGTGCGTGCCGACCCGTGCCTCTGTCGCGGTGGCGGAGATGGTTTTGAGCGCACACGCGGCTCGTGGTTTTGGGCGTTTTTTTTTTCGTGAGCGCGGGGCTGGGCAGCTGGGGATGTTCAGGTGCCGTGTAGAGGAGGCGGCCTGTGGCTTCTCCCGTGGCCGCGATCTCTGACAACACGTGGTTCACCGAATCGTTTTAAACCGAGTTATCATTTGATCATATGGTTTAACGGTTATCACGATAATTATATAATTATCGAGAAAACCATATAATTACTATATTATTATTTCAAAAAATAAAAAGGTTATCACATGTGGTAATCATACGGTTTTGTAAACACGTGATAATCATACGATTTTGTAAACCTGCGTACTACCGTCTCTCTTCGTTCGAAAATAGTACTACAAAATACAAGAAAGATTACTGTTCAATCAAAATGGTTTAGTAACACAACGTGCCGGCCTTTCGTTGTTATGCTAAGCCACGAAATAAAGAAGGCAGCAAGGAGTTGACACAAATTGTGCTACGGTCTAGATGTGCACAGGAGATCAACGAGTGATGGTAGCCATGACATAAGTATGTTACCCAAACAGCAATTCTCTTCCGACCGGATACCGGCCTAGCACTGTTTCGCTTAGAGCAACGTGATTAAAGTAGAGGAAAGTAGAGGAAAGCAGGACTGGCTAATGCTAATGGGCCAGGTACGTTGCAGGATGGAATCCTCCGGGTCAAAACTGCGGCTGCGAAGAGATGAACCTACATGGCGGTTTCCGTGACTCGCGTCGCCGAGGGCTGAACCCTGATGAAGGTTTGTACACTTGTACAGGGCGTAACGCATTCAACGCAGCAACCAGCAGGCATTCAACGCAACGTGGACACGTTCTTTCAGGTCTCCCTCTGCAGTTTCCATTTTTCTCCTGTAGTTTTTCTCTTTTCAGTTCTATATATTTCAGACTCATTTGGTTTTTTTATTCCTATAAACTATCATGTTTTCACATAAAAACTTAGTACAAGATTTGACTGCACTAACGCATTATTTATCACTTCGTGCGTCCCAAAACACAATAACATGTAGCATTCCAAACTTGTCAGTAAATGTAGCAAATTCTTTATCTATGAATATATTCTTCTCTCAACCAATCATAAAATTTTCTAATTTAATTTATTCACATACATTATCTTCTCAACCAATCGTAAATTTCTTAATACATACATGTGTTCAACATTAAAATTTTTATATTTTAGGACTACTTAAAGAAAAAAAAATGTTGGGACTTGGGAGCAGCATGGGCCAAAGATTGATTGGTAAGATGTCCAAACGGGCGTGCTCTTATACTGGCCAAATGGGCTCCCCGTCTCATTACGGTTTTATATAGCCAGCCCATAGCTACTGGAGTACTTACTAGCCCATCCCACCATTGTTCACGTACGTTCCGGCCCGAGAAGAAACAAAAAATGGAGCGCTCGTCATCTGTTAGCTGTCACCTGTGTCAGGTGTTTTTGGTTCACTTCGTCCTTATGTTGAGCTGCTGTGTGCTGTCTCCCTCGCCCTCGCGTAAGCATCACGTGCTATTGCAATTTGCAATGCACATTTTCCCCTTAAACTCGCGTTAAAAAGGAGGTAAACCACGACGGGCAATGCATGCAGCATTATAAACATGTGTACCTGGCGCTCCAAATCTGCACACGCGCGGCTTTGTTTTGCCACTGTGCCACAACGTACGCCCAGAATTACAGAGGCTTCAGAAAAGAACAGCAGCCTTTCACAACACCAGCTCGATCGATCAATGTCACCCAGTTTTAGGCTCTCGATCTGGGTCCAAGTATCCAAATCCTCCCCATTATAAAGCCGGATTCACCTTGCTGTGTGATGTACTACGCCTGCCTTCATCGATCATTGCTTGCTTGTCTCAAGAGCCATACGTCCATACTACTTGTGAAGAATGCCGGCGGCGAGCAGAGTGGTTTTCGAGCTACTCCGGACAGCCTCCCGTGAAGCCTTCCAGGTGGCCATCTCCTTCGCCACCAGGCCGCCGGTCTCCAACATGGTGAAGCCGGCGATCGCCAGGTCCTTCCATGATCAGAACAAGCGAGGGAGAGACGATCAGTGTCAACCAAACAGCAACCAAACGGTTTTCAGTACGAGCACATGGGATTCTGAAGTGCCACCGTGCTATTAATTGAGTTGGCAAACAACTCAATCGCAATCTCGCATTGTCAAAATATTCTCCAATGTACACCCACTCCTACAGTAGTCGTCCAATGTAAAATGCAGTAGTAGAGTAGCAATACATACGAACACATTGTCCCCTTCTTCGTTTGCCTTGTCAGCAACTGTAGTTTATTGCAATGGAGCTTTCGAATTCAGGTAAGGAAAAAAAGCGCGACGTCCCAAGGGCGAAGCGGCAGCCGTCTCCGTTGCGACGTCACGTCGAAAAAGTCCAAACCCGCGGACGCGCGCGCAGCTAGCCTTCTTCTCATATGAATTGTCGCATGGTGCCTCGCGCGTGCTAGTTGACCGTCACTTCAACAAGGGCTCAGCTAGCCGGCGATGGTGCCGGGGGCGGAGGATTACGGACCTTACTACTACGGCGGCGGCCGGCGTGGCGATGGCGGCGGACCGCCGCACGGGCTGTTGCTGATGGCGGTGGTGCTGGCGCTGGCGGTCGCGGGGCCGCGGCTGCTCGGCGAGGGCGCCGGGGAGGCGATCACCGCGGCCTTGACCGAGATGCTCAGCCCCGTGGGGCTCCTGCTGCTACCCGTCAGCCTCATCTTCGTCATCCGCATCCTCTCCGACGATCGCAGCGCCGCCGTGCTCGCCAACGTCCTCGCCCTCGGCGGCGGCGCTCCCGACGCTGTCCACCGCGTCGGGGGATCGCCGGTGGGGGTCGTGGTCGTGCTGTTCCTCGTCCTGATGATGGTTTACTACCGGCCGTCGTCGCTGTTCCGCGCGGGCGCCGCCGGCGGCGAGGGCGACGGCGAGTAGCAGTCCGTAGCAGTGAGAAGGGTTGGATCGGCCGCCTCGGCGACCTGAAGCTTCGACTTGGTCTTCGTGAAATCAGTTTAAAAAGAAAATGTATATCAATTTTCTTCTGTTTTATGCTGTATCAAAATCAAAGGATATGTTTATAGAATTATATAGTGCCCCTGCTGCTTCAGTTGACTATTCTCAACCAAAATTAAGCTACAGACTTTCGGGCAATCGGGCCTATACAACTTGTGGGCTATCCTTCTCTTACAGAAAAAAAGCTTACTGTTCTTGCGCATGAATGAGAAAAAATATAGCATAGAGATAAATACAATAAGAGCATGAATTTACTTGTCTTTTTTTAATAAATAAGTATGACTATGAATTTACTTCTCTTAGTCCTAGAAGAGAATGCATGAATGAATTTCATTCATAGTTTGTTTAGGGTTTCATTCATAGTTTGTTTAGGGGTGCATCCCATTGTTTTAGGGGTACATCCATCCATAGAAACTCTGCACAGAACGAGACAATTATTGCTGCTGTTTCTCTTGGGCCAAGTTGGTTTGAACAATTTGCACTACAGGCCCAAGCTAGCAAGGTAAATGCCGTCAACATGGGCACAGCAAGCTCAGCACATACAGGTGGGCTACATGGTTATTTTACAATTACAATTGACCGGCAATGCAGAATAAATAGTGTTTCAGGCAAAACATTTGCTTCATCAAAGATCTTCAATGTCTCAGAGAGAGAACTCCAAATGCATGATTTTTGCCGGGCAGAACTCCAAATGCATTATTCCAGCATCCAGGAGATAAGGAATTGAGACACAATTTCCTGAATTATATCTAACTTGCCATCCAGCCAGATTTATCATTGCTCTGCTCCTGCAAGTAACAGTTGACACCTTAATTATTTCATATAAAAAAAACAAGGTAGTAAACCACTTAGGCTTTATTGTAAAACAGTTGCAACAGTATACACAATCATTCTTAAACAAAAAGATCATATATCTTTGTGAGATATGGTAAGTTAATGTGAGTAACAATTTCTTTAGTTAGGTAAAATTTCAAATTTCTTTTAAGTTTTACACAAGGGAACATATCTATGTGGAAATCAGTGGTCCTACAAACATGATATCTTTATCATTGGTAAGCAGTGCCAACATATGACCAATGAGGCAAGATAATATAGCCTGACATAGCATTCCTTTTCCTCAATTATGAAGCATGATTGCTCAACATTGTGATTGACAACAGTCAACAATAACACATAATGGGCTTATCAGCAAGGCCACTTCCAATTGAAACAGAGAAGCCCCATGAAATAAACCGAACCGAACTCTATTCATACCTATGTAATACCATCAACCTATTCAAATAAAGTGGCATCATTCTAAACTCTGCATATGACAACTTATTTACATAAACAGCAAGCTAAAATACACATGTTGACTGATAATAATGCAAGATTGAACACACTGCAATAAAACTTGAATTGGGCACACTACCTTCCTAATATTAAGCAATACACTAAACCCCTACTGAGTTGACAGATCAAAGTGCATAAACTATGATTACCGCTAGTGAAGCATTCTCAACAGGAGGTGCTACCACAATACTGAGCTTTTCCATCCTCAAATCAGGAGAGCTGCAAACCATAGTTTAGGCCAAATGAGTACTAGCAATTTATGGTTCTTCAATCTATCGAGCCAGAACAAAGGAAGCTAGATTATTAAGAGTTAATAAAAATGCATCCGGAACAAATAAAACTCACGTTTTACCATTATAAAAACAGGCATGCCATTTGATTTACAACTGGAGCAACCATCGTCACAGCTCCAATGCGATGCAATGCGTGATTGCTGACCCCTTTGGCATGTCCTTGAATACAATGGTGTCCCTCGACACCACCATCCCCCTTAGCTGGCCATCTTCGGCTTTCAACACCTCAATGGCAGCCCAATCAATTATCACCATGCTCACCATGCTCCTTGCTTCGCCCTTTCCTTTCGCTTTCCCTTTCCACTTCCCTTCCCAAACCAAGTAGAGCAGTTCGCCAACATTGGCTAGAGTGGCACCGCACAAGAACTTGGGCAGCTCCTGCTCCAACCCTTCCACCTTGCTCCAGCAATCGGTGTCCGGATCATAGCCCTTGACCTGGCCCAAATAATCGTAGGAGTAGAGGATTCTACCAACCACAGCTGCACGGCCCTTCCACCCCATGTCATGGATCGGAGAAACCGGCGCCCATGCCTCACTAGCCGGCGCAGCCGGGTCGTAGGCCAAGCCGCCGCGATCGGCCACCGCGAGGACCTTGCCGGCAAGCGAGGCGGAGCCGTGCATCCACTTCTCCCGGAAGTGGGGCGGGCTGGGGACCGGAGACCACTTTGCATCCGGGGAGGAGAGGTTCAGAGACTCAGCCCAGAAGGGGGAGGAAGGAACACAACCGCCGGCGACGAATAGTACGCCGGAGAGGGCAACGGCGGCGGCGAACTCCCGCGGAGAGGAGAGGCGCGGGCCGATTGACCAGGATCTGGTGCGGGGGTCCAAGATCTGCACCGACGGGGACGGCACTCCGGAGACGGATCCCCCGACGAGGAACATCCGGTTGCCGTCGACGGCGACCGAGGAGGAGGAGGAGACGGGAACGGGAGGGGGCGGGAGAGGCAGAGGTGGCCATCCGGGATGCGGGAGAAGGAGGAAGAAGAGAGGGGAAGCGGAGGCCGGTGGGCGGAGGGAGAGGATGATGTGGGGGTCGGAGAGGCGGAGGCGGCGGCGCGCGGCCAGGAGGGGATCCGGGTCACGGCACAGCAAGGCGTGGAAAGCGCGGGAGACGAGCGCGAGGTAGGGGTGCGCGGCGCGCGGCAGCAGGACGATGCAGTGAATGGCCAGGTCGTCGGGGAGAGCCGGGATGAGGCTCCCGCGGATAACTTCCGGCGGCTCGGGCGACGAGGTGGGTGTGGCGGTGGACATGGCTCACGGCCGTCGGCGAGGTGTGGAGGACGAGAAGTGTGCCCTGCTTTGTCGGAATGGAGAAGAAGGGTGGGCTGGGCCGCTCTAGTCAAAGACATGGGCCTGTATGTGCAATAGCCGAATTAGCTAATTTTCAGTTGCCTGAAAAATATTGATTTTAGAAACACGGTACAGACGATTCACAACACGCGTGCATTTATCTCTATGAATACACATTCTACTCCCGTGAGTATCTCTGAAAGACTTAGCCGTAAATACGAGCACGACTTGAAACTAAATAGACTGGTTTTAAAAAAATAATCTAATGAGTTGAGCGCGAAAATTTTAATCTTTAGATTTGCTGAAATTTCTAATCATTATATTTACAGTTACTCATTGCTGAGTCTAAAATTTCAGCGTTACTTTATGTGCAGATTGAATAATAATTTTAATATTTTGTCTTTCATTTATGTTCTGTAAAGGCTCGTCAAATTTTCTAATTTTATTTTACGCCTATGTCAAAACAACTCATTGTTCAATATCTTATATAAGAACGGTCTGTTTTACTTTCAAAATGTATTTGCCGACTGAATACAGCTCCTGTTTTCACCTATTACCACGATCGCCACTTGGTTGCCGACAGAAATGGTAAAGTATAGACAATTTTTTCATAAACCCATATAACAAGACTGGAGTTTGCTAGTGACACACTGTTACTGTATACGCAAGATAGTCCTTAGCGACAACGTATAATGGAATTTCTCGTATGATTTAGCACTTAAACAGCTATGAATTCACATTCACGGATGATGGTAAAAAATGCTGCTCAAGCTTTGTCATTTGCTTCTGTTGGTAACTATACATACATCAAATGGAAATCACCATAATATACTTCCATATTACTTGACTGAAAGTCTGAAATAACCGAGAGGGGACCTCGGAGATCAGGGTGAGGTCTGAACCAAAATCTAAACCTCAAACCGCAGCCACCACAGGGCTCTTCTCGAGATAAGCCTTATCCCGCAATGGCGCGACTACAGCTACCCACGTCGGACGCCGCCGTCGACGTGGCGCGCCGGGCGCGGCCACCCTCCACCACCCATCCTACTTTAACCTTCTCGCCGCCAACGCCAACCAATCCCCATACACTTGCACCTCGTTTCGCTCCTCGCGCCAAGAAAGCACCGCGAGTTCTTCGTCCTCGATCCATGGCTAGCACCGCGTCGCTGTCCGCCGTCGCGGCGCGGCCACTGTCCGTCGCGGGGCTCAAGAAGCCCCTGGGCGCCTCGTTCCAGCCCGTGCCGAGGGCGAGGCCGCCGGCGGCGGCGAGGATGGCCGTCAGGGCGTCGGCGTCCATGAAGGAGAGGGCGACGGCCGGGCTGACGGCCGCGGCCATGGCGGCGGCGATGGTCCTCCCCGACGTCGCGGAGGCCGCGCAGGGCGCGCTGACGCCGTCGCTCAAGAACTTCCTCCTCAGCATCGTCTCCGGCGGGGTCGTGCTCGTCGCCATCGTCGGCGCCGTCGTCGCCGTCTCCAACTTCGACCCCGTCAAGCGGACCTGATCTTCTTCATCTTCTTCTTCACAGACACGCCTCGATCGCTGCCATGTATCGAGATCATCATCTCTTGCAGTGTTGTTTTGGAGATTGTGTAAACTGATTTACGATATGGAGTTGGAGTTGTTGATGGTTAATTTCTTCCATAATTCTATTGCTGTATATTGTTCTTGACACGTACTGCCTGCTCAAAAAACTACTATATTTTCCAAATTTTGTTTGCTCCCGAAGCTACTGTTCGGTGCTATTTATAACTATTGTAAAATTTAAGTATGAACTAGTAGATACAAAAAGCCACTGAAATCCTGAATCAGGACAGCAACTCGGAACAAATTCTAAACGTAAGGCAACATTTCGTTACATTCCAACAATTTTATCTGCGATCATTGCTGAGATCTGGCTGCAGCTGAACTTTCAACAATCAGCAGTAGCAATATCTCCAATTCTACAGCTAGAGAAAATAATCCGAGCCTGTAGTAAATTATCTCAGAAAGACGATCATATACTAACGAACATTATAAGCATATGCAGTAAATTTTTTTCAGAGAGCCTGGTCCAGTTCGTGTACAATACGTTCTGGGCCCACCACCAGCCCACACGTTTACATGAGGCCCAACCAACTTAGGCCACATGTTCACACGACGCGACGACACGACAGACACGAGTACACGACCAAACCCCTAGTTGGCCTCGACTTCCCGTCTCGTCTCTCCTCGCGAGTTCGCCGCCCCGCCGCCTGCGCCGAGAGCGCCGATCTCCGTCCCGCGAGCAGCAGCGCCGGCGTCCTGCTGCTTCCGCCGCGTCCTCGCCGGTGAGCAACCAGTACGCACATCCTCTTTCTCATCCCGCACCTTCTCTCTTCGCCTCGACCTTTAGCTTCTCTTCCAGATCTGGAACCTTATCTCTTTGCCCCAAAATAAATTTGTGGTTCAGCTGAACCCCCATGCCCGCCTGCCTTTTCTGCACTTCAACATAAAACGGTGAACTTTTTGCGCCGGGAATTTTAGCGTGGAGTTCCAATTTGCTGTCACCTGTTTTGGTTGAATGCACCAGTTCTGTAAAAGTGTGAGTTCTAATAGTAATTGCTCTCTTGGGTGATTTGGATTGCAGCAAGGAAGGATGAGTAGGCGCTGGAGCAGGACAATTTATGTCGGGAACCTCCCGGGCGACATCAGGGAGAGGGAGGTAGAGGATCTGTTCTACAAGGTTGGTAGTTTTGTTAATCCCTTCGATTAAGCTCCTCACTCAGGAAGGAAACAATTTGTGTCTTGGATTGTCAAATAGTTAGTACCTTGTTGACACCATAAAACCTTTAGGGTTTCATAGACCTCTAACATCTAGGTGTTGCCGTGTTGGCATTTGCGGTTGTAACATTCACATTAAATGATTGGATTTCTGTCTTTCACTCGCCTCAGTAGTTTTGGATTTTGCACTAATTTGTGTAAGGGTGTAACACTGCAATTTTTTTCCTGCAGTATGGACGCATTGTTGATATTGACTTGAAGATTCCCCCAAGGCCACCTGGTTTTGCTTTTGTTGAGGTAAGTTGTGCAATACCGTTAGGTTCTTTAAGTTTGAATGTATTTATATTGGAACTATTGGATTTCTTGATGGTTACAGCAAGTAATATGACCTCCTTATGTTAATTGATAATCTCTATGCTTCTAGCAGCTACTTGTTTACTTTTGGATTTTGGTGAATATCCTGACCGTCTATATTTGTTGCCTTGACATGAAGTTCGAAGATCCCCGTGATGCTGAAGATGCAATCCGTGGACGGGATGGCTACAACTTTGATGGGAACCGTTTGAGAGTAGGTGCTATGAGATTTTGGTAATTTGCTCTTCTGTGTTCACATATCTGATGCCCGTTATGCACAGGTGGAACTTGCACATGGTGGGAGAGGTAACTCTTCCTCCTTTAACAATTCTGGTGGGGGAGGACGTCGCGGCGGTGTATCTAGGCATACAGAGTATCGTGGTATGGTACTGACTACTGATTTCAGATCCATTTCTAAATGCTCGATTTTCTGTTTATATCTACTAATCTGAAATCATTTGTGTACATCTTGACAGTTCTGGTTACTGGACTACCTTCTTCAGCATCATGGCAGGACCTAAAGGTCTGCTAAAGACAATTTATTCTATCCACTTTTATGTTTTTTTTTTGTCTTCCATGATTTCCCCCATTCTCTTTGAAGCTAAACCTCGCCTATGAATGTTGTGTCAGGACCATATGCGAAATGCTGGTGATGTTTGTTACTCTGAAGTGTACCGTGAGGGCGGTGGTAAGTCTGTTTGGTCCCTACAGTAGTTCTTTGCTTACTGTAACAATGGTGTTTGCCATAGCTCTTCAGAAGTTCTCTATGGATTGGATGAACAATTGGATATACCACCCTGTCAAACCAGTTGATTTTTAAGATATATAAATGAATTTTTTTATTACCTCAGATTGCAGTTCTTGAAACGAATTGATGTCGTGTGATAAGTTACTCATATGTTGATGAATGCCTAAGTAATGACATTTGGTCCTACCATTTCCATTACCTTAAAAAATGACATTCGATCCTCTAGCTTGTGCGTCTAATTTTGCAACACTCATTCCATGTTATACTCCAGCAAGTACATGCAGAGTCTTAATCAAAGAGTACTGATGTTTTAGTCATTTAGTCTAGGTAGTAGCTACCATAATCTATTGTCTAGGGCTTGGCTATGCTTTCAGCTGGACACCATTATTATCATTTTCCAGCAATTTGATTAAGCAAAGAAATAGTGAATGTTATTATTGCTGTGACCATAGTTGATACACACCATTGTTTGCTACAGGTACTATAGGAATTGTAGACTACACCAACTATGATGACATGAAGTATGCTGTAAGTATTCTCTTTCTTCTCTATTTTTGGTGTCTTATGGTGCCTCGGTAGCTACATTTCATATTTCACTACACTTGTATAATCTTGTTAGATATGTGATTTTGGAGCACTGTCTTGCAGTTTCAGTACTGTAGTCTGCATCATATTCCTTCCTTTGTGTTTATTTTTTTATTGCTTATCTCTTGCAGATCAGGAAACTTGATGATTCTGAATTTAAGAATGCCTTCTCAAAGGCCTATATAAGGGTACGCACATGTTTATTTCTACCTTACTTTTTTGGATCAACTTGTCCCAAAAGTAACCAATAATACAACTCACTAATTTTTAGGTGAAGGAGTATGATGGAAAGCGCAGCCGTTCATACTCACGAAGCCGAAGCCGAAGTCGAGGTCGCAGCTACAGCAGAAGCAGGAGTCCAAGGTCTGGTGGTGATTACATTCTAATGTGCCTCAATAATACCATTGGCTACTGACCAGAGTTTAATATGCCCTGCAGCAAGTCTCCCAAGGGTAAGTCATCACGCCGTTCAGCATCTAGATCTCGATCGAGATCAGCTTCTTCCCGTTCAAGATCAGTGTCAAAGGGGCGCTCTCCATCAAGGTAACATTGATGATCGCTCTTGGACATTGAATTCCTTGGTTTTCATGTTGTGAAGTATATATAGAAAATATTGCCTGCTACCCGAAAGATAACATGTATATAGATTTTATGGTGGTATTTTTGCCATCAAATATTTTTTGATAAGTTGGCCTTGATATAAAACTGTGGTCCACCTTGAACTGTCCGAATAATTTGTTAGTTCTGCAATCTTTTTGTGTTAAAGATAGGTCATCCCAATTCCCATCTGCTATCCCATATTCTCAACCAACTGCTACACCTCTTTGGCTTGTTGGTTTTATGAATCAAATTTAATCAACCTTACTGATTGTCCTAGGGTAACTTTATGTGGGAAACTGTTGGTATATTTGTTACAAAGTTTATCTGGTGTGACATATTTCGTACCTAACTCAACTGGATAGTATCCAATATTTGAAAGCCTCAATGATTTGTTCATTAGATGAGGATTTGTGCGGAGATCTAGGGATTGCATAATGGGAAATCGAGGTTGGGATTTCTTCTATATGCAACAGTTCTATTGGTTGTCTGAGGTATGGTAATAAACTGGGTGCTGCTCTGGTAGCTAAAAATCATCCATATTTGTTGAGCTGATGTACTGTGACTTATTACATCAGAATCAGAGCCTGGACCTAAGAATTGCTTTGGGACATGGAGCTAGAGCATTAAGGATTGATGCTATGGATTACGGTGGCGCAATGACTGTGTTTGCTTGGATTGAGTAAATGAGGAACGAGTTTCTTGCTTTCTCTCTCGTTGGGCTCACTTTGGAGGAATGTTCTAGCGAATTTGTCACGTAACATTTGACACTAAACACTCTGAATGTTTTGAACTTAAGGAATTTGTTCTCTTCTAATTCTATGAGCTCTTTTTGCTTGCATCTGGCCATTCCAATGGTTGGGAGGCGTGAAGGCTTTTTGGAAGCAAACTGTTAAAGCTGCATTCTGGAATCTGGATATTGAATCGTGTTATTTCTGGAACTTTTTGCAGATCACCAGCAAGATCCCAGTCCCCAAATACCTCTGTAAGTTTTTGCTAACGTATTTTGTGGGATTTGTTTTTGTCACTGACTTGACCTATTTCTGGTTAGCCTGCCAATGGTGATGCAGCAAGGCCCAAGAAACGCAGCCCAAGCAGGAGCCCATCCCCCAAGAAACGTAGCCCAAGCAGGAGCCCATCACGTTCCCGATCTCCTGATGTATAGCTCTTTATACCATTACATGCTTGCTTTCATGGAAATCTGGAGTATGAATTAATCCCGTTCACATTTTCAGGCCAAATCCGAATAATGCTGATGTGCTTCTGGGGACGGAGTGTCGGGGAATCATGGTCCTGAAACGCTTTGATATCTGTCGTCATCGCCTACTTCTGAATCGCTGCCGAAGTACTCTATTCATACGTTCAGTGCTCTTTCAGATTACTGGATGATACTGTACGCCTATTTAGATTTGAACTTGGGATTTGTCTTTTGTTCATTTTGACACTCTACTTGACTTAGGAGGTATTATTATGGTACTGGTCAGAAAGTTGAACAGAGTCATTCTGTCGTTTGTTTGCTTAATAAATACATTTATCCACTGGATCATGCCACTCACGTGATAATTTTGTCGTCAGTTCCAAAAGATCCGAGGCTTGTTATTTGATATTTTTACTTGGTTTTAGCTCTCAGAAGGAATGGGAGAAATACTCCTCTGCGCCCGGTATGTTGGGAGGTCAATGTGTCTTATCAGCGTAAAATCCGAACGTCTTCCATTGTAAGATATTATAACACAAGGCGAAACATGGAGGATAAAATCATTGTCCAGCTGCAGCTGCAAGCATAGGCTGATGCACAAACATTTCGATACATAAACTGATAAACCTATGAAACCAACACATACAAATCATCCCATGTACAGAACGCAAGAAGCTGATGCTACACAAGCGAACCACGCACGCATTGCTCAGGTCACACCGGATTTGGTATTTTCTTACACGGTCTCGGCACGAGAGCGCTTGGCCTTGGGTTGCTTGACGATCATGACGGAGCAGTGCGCGTGGTGGGCGCAGTAGTCGCTGACGCTCCCCAGGAAGGCCCTCTTGATTGCGCCGTAGCCATGGCTGCCGACGACGAGCAAGCCCGCGTTGTGCTTCTCGACCGCGTTGCACAGCACGTACCTGGGCTCCCCTTCGATCACCTCGATCAACGCGTGCATCTGCAACCAATGCATTAACGCCAAGACATTGCTGCCGTTTAGCCACAGAAACCTGTGCGGAAATCTGCAGAATCTGCGAGAGCGAGTGAGCTGAGTTGATCGATTACCGCGTTGGCGATGCAGAGGCGGCGCGCCTTCTCGACGACATCCTCCGCCGTCTTGCGCAGGTCGGCCTCCACGTATCTCACCACCTCTCCGGACCCTGACGCCATCAAGAAGGCAGCTCAGAATTAATTTCTTCACGAGTGATCGAGATCAATTCAATAAGGTGGGTGATGTACCGGGCCCGGCGCCGAAGCCGACGACGGAGGAAGGCGAGGGCTTGGCGTGGACGATGACGAGCTCGGCGCCGCCGCCCGCCATGCCGCTCGCCAGGTGCTGCACCGTCCACTCCAGCGCGTAGCTGCTATGCTCGCTGTCGTCCACCCCGACCACCACCACCGTCTTCCCCTGCTCCCCCTCCGCCGCCGCCGCCATCACAAACGTATCTGCAATAGCTCGATGGATGTATTGGTTAGCTAGCCTAGCGCTGAGGTCTCTGACTCTCTGTGACTCTTGTCTCGTTTGATGATCCGTGGGCTGCGCGCACCTGGGTATTTATGGTCGTTGCGAGTGTGCGAGTTGCACGAGGAGGCTGCAAGCTGCAGGCGGGAGGGCGAAACCGCGGGTGGAGTTGCGGCTGGAGTGGCGGCCGGGGAGAACACCCTACTGGCGTGTGACGAGACGGCGTCACCAGGTGCTAGGCTCGCGGACGCGGCCCTGGTTTTGGATTTGTTGGAGCGGTCTGTTTGTTGGTTTCGCTCGTTCGCTCGCTCGCATTTCGTTCTCAGATCGTACGCTGCGCGTGGGGCGTGGCGCCGTGGATGACAGGATAAGGCCGAGAAGGAGTTAGCAGCTGCGTGTGTCATGTGCCGTGTGCACTACTAGCCACTAGTGGACTCACTCACTCACCTGGACTCGTGAATCGATCGCTTGTCACGAGAGATATGTTGCGACAGGTATCAGGAGCTGGGCATTTCGTTCTTTACTTGCAGGCACCGCTGGTTTTGTGGCTGCAATCCAGGAATTTCCTGAGTATATAGCATGATTGTTTTTTTTTGTCTTTTTGAGAAAATATCATGGTTGTTTTGATTCCGTGTTCTAAGATCTCGGAAAAAGATGACGTTCCAAACAAGATTAATCAACATTCTACCCGCGGAAATTAGGTTACATATATTGCTCATTTTCATAAAAAAAAAAGACTGGCAGCTCACTCAGAAAGAGACGTCTAAATTAGAAAAGGGGTAAAAGAAACAGAAAGAATACCGCACGGGTGTCGCCTACAAGGCTACAACTCCGTTCCAAAACATAATTTTCTAATTTAAATTTTGTACCAAAAAATATTTTTATAAAAAACTAATTCTAATGCACGAAAATCCAAAGCATTTTCAGTCAAACAAAAGCTTTAAAAGAGAATAGGGAATTCAAAATTTAACAAATAATTTGACCAAAAAAGAATATTTCTTTTCAACCTTAATATTTGAGTCTATATAATACGCTCAACGTGCCTGTTTATGTGCGCAATCTCATCGTATGCGTAAACCATCCACGTACGCCGTCAACACCGAGCGTAGAGTGGCTCGCAAGTTACGTTAAAGCCTTTAAAGGTAGCCTCATCTTTCGGCAATCGTATGTTATTGCCCTTCGCCGCGGTACATGACTTTGGCCCAACCCATTTGACGGGTCACATAGGCTCGATGTGCTTACGTCCGCGAACCACACGTAAGCGTAGTTCACGGCTTCACGCACGTCTCGCGAACCACGACACTCTATGTGTAGACATTTCAACGGTTGACTCGATATGTTTACGTCCGCGATCCCCACGGCACTTGTACCCTCGAGACATGTTCAACGGACAACTTGAATCCCTCTACCTGGTTTATGTGTCGAGTATGACAAGAGAGTAGGGATTGGCAGCAATACTCATTTCTTGCTGAACCTTTTTACGCACCTCGCAAATTAAACCACAATTATCCCTACATGTTTACGTGCGACATCCCGATCAGAGGGCAATTTTCCTGCCCGTCTGATGCGCTGGGTAGCTCTACAAAACCTGTGGCTTTTGCAGCTTTGCCCGGCCCATTCGACAGGTCCACGTACATAACAGATTGGGCTTGTCCCTCCAACAATTATCACATCTGGGTTAACCATTTACACGTCACGAGGACGTGGGCCCATCCATCAGTGGAGTGTTATGTTGTAAGTAGGCCAACCTGGCGTAGACCATTCACGGCTTCACGCACGTCGTGACCACATTATTGTATGCGTAAACGTACTAGGCTCCATGTGTTTACGTCCAGTTCACGCACGTCTCGTGAACCACAGTACTCCACGCACCAGGCTCTCAACCTGCCAAAGTGAGGTCTCGACTTGTCAAATCAATCCATTCTAGTCTAGTAGAAGTAGTAATTAAGAAGTATTACTACTACTAACTTACTCTAGTCTTGATGAAATTGTATCCAATCACATTGTATAACCTATTGTATCGTCATTATGGTAGAGTTACATGTTCTGTGGTAGAGTGGTTCGACGTGCTTTACATGAAAGTGTGGGTCTTGCGGAGGTAAACACGTATAGAGGGTACAAGTGCCGTGGTTTCGTGAAGGTCGGGATCGTAAACTCGATGTGTTTACGTCTGTGATAGCCACATACGTGTAGACCGTGCATAGCTTCACACACATCGTGACCATGGCACTATTCGCGTAAACCTTTCGAGCGTACGATGGATGGGTTTACGTCCTTGATTCATGCATACACGTAAACAGTGGCGTAGGATGGATGTGTTTATGTCCGTGATCCACGGGTAGGCGTAAACCATGTAGGCACATCGCGATTCCTGCATACGCGTAAACCATGCACGACTTCACGCATGTCTCACGTACAACGGCACTGTGCATGTAAATCTTTCGAGCGTATGATGGATATGTTTATGTCTGAGATCCAAGCGTAGGCACTAAACATTTAGGCACCTCACGATCCCCGTGTACGCGTAGGCGTAAAACATGCACAACTTCACGCACATCTCGTGAACAATGGCACTGACATGTAAACCTTTCGAGCATATGATGGATGTGTTTATGTCCGTGATCCCTGCGTAGGCATAAACCATGTAGGCACCTCACGATCCCCGCGTACGCATAGACCGTGCATGGCTTCGCGTCTCGCGAGCTACCATTCGTCACGTACACGAAAACAGTGGTGTAAACAGTTGCGTAGGGCTCGATGTGTTTATGTCCGGAATCCACATGTAGGCACCTCGTGATCCCCACGTATGCGTAAGCTGTGCACAACTTCACATCTTGCGAACTACATCATTCAATGTAGGATCGATGTGTTTACGTTCGCGATGGCCACGTACGCATACACCATTCACGCACGTATTTCTCGATCTCGGGGCATCGCCATTAACTATACCAAACCTATGGCGGTAGGGTGGGACCCGAGGTCGGGGTACGGGAAGCAACGGTACCCACGGGTTGCTCGGAACAACAGCAGCACATTAATCACAATGGAAGGTCTTGAAAGGGTCAATTAGGCCTAGAGGGGGGTGAATAGGCTGATTTAAAATTTAAGTAAAAGCGGAAGCAGACCTTTTTCGGAAATTCCGAAAATGGTTTTTCGAAATTTTCAAAAATGATTTTTGAAAATTCCGAAAATTACAGACAAAGCGCAAATGTAAAGAAATGCTAGATCTAGCTACCTACAACAAAGAGAAACTAGCACAAACAACAACTAAACTTATAGCAGCACAAACAAGTAAAGCTAAAGGAGGGAGAAAGAGGTTTCACCGAAGATCTTGCACAGTGAGATGTTCCCGAAGTTCGAATCCTTGAGGGGATTCTAGTCTCCGTTGAGGAGCTCACAAAGAGCCAGATCTTTGCTAACCCTTTCCTCAAGAGTTTGCACAAAACACTCCTCCTTTCACTAGTGGTATCTCTTTCCTTTTTGAAGGTGAGATCCAACCTTTACAAACTTCTTCCGGCCAACCACAAGTAGATCGATGGCTCAAGAGTGACACTTAACCGTCTAGGAGTCCTCAACCTCCAAGAGTAACAAATGATTCAAAGATCTCTTGGGAAGTGAAATGAGTCCTCACAAATCCTCACGAAGTCAACCCAAGCTGTAACACCCCGATTTTCGCTCGTCGAAAATTTTTTTTTTATTAAAAACCTATTTTCAAAAATTTGGTTCTTTGAGTGTATTTAAATTTATGTGCCAAAGATCTCAGTTAAATCCATCCTTGAGAACCTAAATTCTTGCCATGCATTGAATTCCTTAGCGTTCGAATTTCGTAAATCGATCCTCTTCCTGAATTGAACACCTCTCGGGGTAATATCCCTCCTTTGTCTTCTCGACCATCCATCTATTCTGGTAATTGCGGTTCTCTAATCAAAGTCTCGAGAGCTATTGTCAATTATCGAAATGTCACGTCCCTCCTTGACATCCTCGACTACCACAATTGAATATTAAACCCAACTCTGTTTAATCAAAATTTTCTCTGTTCGGATCCTTTTTCCTCATAAATCATTTTATTCAAATTTCCCTAATTTAGTCCTTTCCTCAGAATCCTAGGACTATCGATGAATTCGTATATCGAACGTTGATTCGGTAACGCGGTCCATCCATCCGATTAAATTCGAGGAAATCTCTAAGTCTGATCCTTGCCCATCTAAATGTCAGATTAAATTCAAGAGCTCACTTAACAGTCCAATTGTAATTCAAACTCAAAATTAAATGTCCATATATATAGTCTCTTTACAATTTTGGAATTTAATGTCCAATCAAAATCTCATTCAAATTCCATAATCCAAATTCCTATAAAATTACAAAACATCCTATTCCTTTGGACTCTTTCCTTTTTCGGCCCAACTCTTTTCTCCCTCCCTCTCCCTAATGGGCCAGCCCCATCTCCCTCTAGGCCAGCCTAGTACTCTCCCCTTCCCCTGGCCCAAGGCCTGCCCAGCGAAACAAGTCTGTTTCTTGTCCTTCTTCCTCAGCCAGCTCGCACGCCAGGTGTTCGACGGAATGCCTGCAAGCGCCCGAAGCCCCCACGGCTCCCCCTGCACCAAGCTCCCAGTCCACCGAGGCCTTCCCCCAAAACACCGGCAACACAGTGAGAGAAGTCCACACAGAAAGAGCAAAGCCCTGTCCACAAACCACCTGTGCGTGCCTGGCCCTCTCTCCCCTGTGGCGATGTCGACACCCGGCCCCGCGTCGACGCCGTCCATCCCATCCGCCCCTGACACGTGCCCCGGGGGAAGCCCAGTGACCGGCGGTCACTGCGTTGTCTCTTAGTCGTCGCCCGTGCGTACGCCGCTGCTCCTGGTCCATCGCATCGCCTCCTCGCACTCCAGCAGCCGCAGCCGCTGGTCCACGCCGAAAGCGTGAACCAAGCCCACGCCGCTGCACACCACTGCCCTCGCCTCCATCCTTCTCCTCGAAGCCATCCGCGCCGCTAGGCCGAGCGACGGCTATACAAGCCGCCATGCCACAGCAGCTCGCCACCACCCCTGCCGAGCTTGTCGCGTCATCACGCCCGGCCGATGCCGTGGCCAGCTCGTGCAGAGCCGCCTTGGCCGGCCTCCTCCCTGCCGCAGGCGTCGGCCAAGTCATCGCCGCCGCCTCCCGCGTGCCCCGCCGCTGGTGCGACCCCCGGCGCGTCGCTGCCCGGCCGACGCCGCGGCCGGCCCGCGCTCAACGTGCCATCCTAGCGCCGCCTCCCAGCCGCGGCGCTGCCGCACACGGCCTCGGCCGGCACGACCCCCGGCCAAGCTCGTCGAGCCGCGCCGCCACTGACCTAGCCGCGCGCCGCGCGCTGCCGCCGTGGCCGGCCCGCGCGCAAGCCGCGCCGCGCCGCGACCTCCTGGCCGCGCCGCGCGCCGGGCTGCGCTAAGCTTGCCGTGCCGCCGCTCCGCTCGGCCGGCGCCCTCCCGGCCGAGGCCAGCCATGGCCGCAGCCGCCGCGCCGCCTGTGCGTCGCGCCGCCGCGCCCGCGCCCGTGCGCCGTGCCGCGCGCCGCGCCGCGCCTGCTGCTGCGCGCGCCGCCTACGGCCGATGCCACCCTGCGCGCCGGCGCCGCTCCGCCGGCCGTGCCGCGCCGTCGCCCGGCCGGCCGCCTCCCCCAGCCGTCGGCCCTCCCGCGGCACCCTCCTCTCCTCCCAGGAAGCAGCAGAAGAAGAGAAAAGAGAGAGAGAGAAAGGAAGAAGGAGAGAGAAGGAAAGGATAAGGAGAGAGAAGAAGGAAAGGGAAAAAGGAAGAAAAAAAGAAAAGAAAGAGGAAATAGGAGGTGGGACCCACCAGTGGGCCCCACGTGTTATTATCTCTCTCCATGGGCCACCCATTGACCGCGGACTTCCAAAAAGTCTAAATCGCGTCCCTCTTCTTTGTCGGGCCGAAGCCCATAAAGTCTGCCAAGAAGTCTACAACGCCTCTCCCTACCTCATTGGGCCAAACAGCCTTACAACCTATCCACAAGTCCATGTCACATCCCTTTTGTTCCTCGGGCCGAAGTCCACCAACAAGCCATCCTCCTCACCAAAGTCTAACATATATCCCTCTACTCACCCAACCCCCTCTACTGAAGTCCATCTTGCCTCCCCAAGCCATTCATTCCTGTTGGGTTAAGTAATAAAAAGATAAAATCTAATGCTCCTCCCCGGTACTACTCCCGGCAACGACGTCGCCGTGCGCCGCGCCGTCATCTGAACCCCGAGAACGACTAACTTATTGGACGGCTAACCTCTAACATCTAACATTTGACCCATTGACTCACTAACCCGCTGACTTCTAACTCACTAACCCGCTGACCTCTAACTCACTAACCCGCTGACCTCTAACTCGCTAACCCCTAACCCCTAACCTGCACTAACCCGCTAACATTTATTCCTTAACGCTGTGTGTTCGTTTGTTGCCACCGATCGAACACGTGGTGTGCGAGGACGATCCGCGGGCCGACTGTCCCCAGGCTGTACATCGACGACCGTAGTTTCGTGTGAGGACCACCGCTCGGTGTGCCGCTACCCGGCTGCCGCAAGGTGAGCTCCTCTCCTGCTCTTCCTCTTGCTTTTGTTTCCTTACCGCCGTTGTTGCCGCGGCACGGTAACGTTGTGAGGCGCAACACCGTACCCGTTCATTACGCGGTTGCCCTCCGCAGCGATCACCGCTGTGCTGCCGGCCATGCATGCGCCACACAGCTAGCTGGCTGTACGTGTGCATGCACGCAAGCAGCTCACATGCACGCAGCTAGCTAGCCGTGTGTATGCATATGCATGCATGCTTGTAGCTCGCCCAAGCCCTTCACCTCACCATGCGCACACTCTTTTAAAAACAAAACCTGTACGTGAGGAGTTAAGGGCGGTTCCACCCGTCAGACCTTTCCCTTTTCTTTGTTTTAAAACTTTTTCAATCTTTCGAATTCCATATCTCCCTCGTTTTAAGTCGGATTTGAACGAAACTTTTGTCAAAATCTTTCTAAAATCAAGATCTACGCAATGGCACTAGTTTGGTTATTTTTGATTGTTCTAGAATATTTGGCTCTTTTGTGTTAGCGAGTAGTTTGTGACGTTAGTATTCAACCGGACAGGGTACATCTGCGAGGAGGAAACTGAGCTAATCGAGAACGAACCCCCAATTGAGCAAGGCAAGTCACTACGCCCCCTTCCTCGAACATGTTGATCCTATTTTTATAAATGTGTTGATTGCAAATAAAATTGCATGCTAATTATAAAACGCGTACCCACATTTGCTTAAAGCCTTACCTTTGATATTGTTTATCCTTATGTATTTACACACCTTTGTTACCTGAGTATATTACTTTACGCGTGATTATTTACTCACTGCTTAGCCCTGCTTACATAGACGTTATACACTCCATATGTGGGATATGTGGATGTGGTTACACTGATCACTCGATGGGAGTGATTGATAGAGATCGGGTGGAGACATAAGCGCCACCCACAGCATGAAAACCTTTGTGAAAACCCAAAAACTTAATTAAACAAAAGTGATTTCGACTGGGGCGGCACGGATAGAATATGGGTGATTCTAGGAACGGTAAGCCGCCGACCCTGGTCAGTTAAGGACCGAGTCAAGAAGCTAAGCAGGAAACGAACCAAGTACGACCACACTTCTTGAGTGGGGTTAGACCCGGTGGACTAGGTTATTCTCGTGGGGTGGCACCCCAGACATGGTCGGTTCTAGATATCGGTATGGAAATGTGGAAGTGTGTGGTTTAATGACGTCAAGCTTTATATATGTATAATGTAACCTTCAATCTCGGGAGCGCCAGGACTCCCCTCACAACCGGCTCGAGGTAGGAATGTGGCGCCGGGGGTGCAATGGGGATTCATAGTCCTTGGAGCGGGTGCCGCCATGCGAGGGTAGCTGAAAACCGGGCCGTGACAAGTCTCATGTGTTGGGTGCGTCACGGAGTGTGGGATTAAAAGCGTACATTCGCTGCAGTGTGAGTAAATTAAACTATTCGAATAGCCGTGCTCGTGGTTAATGAGTGTCGGGACTTGTATTACTCTTGACTAGTCTTGTCAATTTGTAATATTGCTTAAAATATGATGGGTATGGAAGGTGTGACCTTGCCTGATGTGCAAAAAGGTCGTAGTGATTAAAACTGTGGAAATTGGATGCGAGGGTAAACCGGACCAAACAAGGCTTGGGGAAGGTGCATAAACCCTCACAGGTTAATGACAACTTCAACTTAACGTGGTTTTCAGTTAAAACTGTTATGGCATAGGTTTGTGAAATAATTTGTGAAAACTAGTTTTATGCAAATAAACCAAGCCATCCTTTAACCCCTATGAACATTATAAGCATTCTGTAGTGGTGGCTTGCTGAGTACGGTTGGTACTCACTCTTACTTATTTAAATTTTTTTAGAAAAAGGTGTTGGTGTCGCTCTGTGCATGTGCTATGCTGGCAAGGAGTTACCAAGGACGACGGAATAGGGACCTAGGTTCACCAGTCGATGCGTGTGGGATAAAATGGAGCGCCGCTGCTTCGCTTCCGCTACCTCATTTATTTGTGTTGATATTTTATGTTGTTGTCGACCATGTTTGGTCTATTCGGATCCCATTTGGGCTATCCTTGTATTATTAATAGATTGTAAGACCTGTATGACGATGTCAGCTTGTGATATACAACTGTGCCATGTGTGTACCATCTACTGATCCAGGGAATGGTATTGTAATACACATGGGTGTTAACGGTGAAATTTGGTAATCAACTTGGAAGTGGAAGAGGAATCGAAGCAGAGAAGGAGGATTGAGTTCGAGCCAGATTAGGAGTCGTATCGGACCCGGTAGCCGTATCGGACTGGGAAAGATAATGCCATAAAGAGCGTATCGGCCGATACGGATTCGGTTTGATTGAAGGCCGATATGGGTTGTAAGTTGACAGCTTCAACGTAGGCTTGGTTTGGGCTCAAGATAAGCTTTAAGGAGGTTGCCAAATAGAGATAAAGCTCAGTTTTAGGCAACTGTATCTTGTAAATTGGATAGTTATGCTTGTTTGTTAGTTGTAGATAAGATCGTACCCGACAAGGGTTCTGTTGTTATCTCGGGTATAAATATCCCGATAGTTTGTACATGTAAAAGAATCAATCACACAATCAAATCAATCTACTTTCGGCGCATCGCCAACCCTCGCAAGAGGTCTTCTTCGACGAGTTCTTGCTTCTTCGGAGCAGAGGTAAGAACTCGTCTCCGACGATCTGCATCGTCGGGGCTAACGTGTCGCTTTAGACACGTTAAGCCTCAATGATGTGATCGTCGATTATCATGTCTTGAATAATTTTGACAGGTATCTTAATTAAGCTTTGCCAGCGGTTTACTCGCTTTAGGGTTTATTGCCGACGATGGTTTAATTCTTATGCTTGGCTAGATTGTTCAATACAGCTACCATCCCCAAAAGCAATCGACGACCTGATTTTCTTCGCGTTAAGTCTCAATTCACACTTCGAGTTGCCATCGACCTTAGTCTTGTTTTGAGATCTAACACGAAGCCTGTTTTCGGTTGTAACTAAGGATAGTGCCGGGGTTTTAGCCGGTCTTATCTAACACATGTGGTTGCTTTATGTTTCTTGCATGTGTTTGCCACTTATATGTGCAGATCGATAAGTATAGATACGTCGATCGTGAAGTAATCTTAAGATTTCTTTATGGTTGATGTGTTTATATTGGCCGATTGGCTCGTATAAGTTTGCACTAGAGTACTAGCTAGTGTAGTTACCTTCGTTATCCTTATCGGCCGATATTATTAGTTGAGATCTACATATCAATGAAGGCTGATAAGATTAGATTCATGTTTTACTTATTTTCTAAGTGAGCCGATATAGCTTTGCCCTATCGGCTGGGCTATGACAATGTGTCATCGGTCTATTGACCGATCGGCCATTGTTCTCTGACTTGGTTTACTTGTTTCTTGTTGATTGCAGATCAAATCAACTGGCACGCTCTACTTACGACTAGGCAAGCCATTTGGACCTGCACTGGAGTTAAGCAGATCTCCCAGGCCGCCGTGGTAACGCGGAACCCGTTTGGTTGCTGGACAGGTCGAAATTCTGCGCCAACAATGGGGTTTCCGGTATAAAAACCGGGGGCTCACACAAGCACTCACACAAACTCGAATCCACAACTCTCACAAACACACAAAATCCAAATCAAAGACCGATGGAGAAGTGAATTAAGCAAGCAAGGCTCAAAAGTAAATCTCAAGAATAGCAAGCCAAGGGCACGAACATATTCAAGTCAACCAGTAGCCTGGGCTTGGAGAGGGTGAGGGGTATTTATAGCCCCCTCTTAGATCTGGCTGTTGAAAACAATAATTGTACTTTTCGGAAATTCCGAAAGTCAATTTCGGACAAGTCCGAAAATGTCCAGAACCAAAAATGGCCACTCAACAATTTTTGCCGAAAATCATTTTCGGACAACTCCAAAAATTTTCAGAACCAAGTTGGATCGCATAGAATTTTCAGAAATTTCGAAAATAGTTTTCGGACAACTCCAAAAAGATCCAGAACCAAATCTCACTTTTCGGAAATTTCGAAAATCATTTTCGGACAGCTCCGAAAATGTCCAGAACGGTTTCGGGCTTCCTTGTCATTTTCAGAAATTCCGAAAGTGATTTTTGGACATGTCCAAAAATGACCAGTATTGACTTATAGCTCTCAAACGTTTTTGAAAATTCCGAAAATTGCTTTCGGAAATTCCGAAAATCACAGGAACACACCAAATGAGTTAAGAACCACTTTTTCAAAAGGATTTTTGAGCACTCAACTCATTTCTCATGATCAATGCATCATCCTCCTTAGTAGTACGGTTTTCCTATCAATGCAAGTAAATTAACATTTACAATTTACCCAAGATTTTCATTGCCATTTTTCCACACATCTTCATTCACAGGGGTGTTGCATCGAGTTATCCACATATCCAGACTAATGTTCCTTCACTTAAACTCAATTTCAAACATTAGTCCTCACTAATCGGATTGTCATTAATCACCAAAATAATTAGGGGTCTAGATGCACTTTCAGGTCCAAACTGATCACCTATGGAGTAGTGGGAGAGCATGATGGTTGATGAGCCTACCTTTAACACATGTTGCAAAAAGCCGAACACACCCTATAAGAGTAACCACAAGATGATTTACGCCATGTGAATGCCGGTACCTTTGTTTTGCCAAAACATAATTACCTATCAATCTAGGGGTATTACATAATATATCTAACTGTAGTTACAAAATTTGAAACATATTAAGGGGCTAAATGGAAAACCAAGGTAAGAACTTGCACATAATTACGAAAATGTAATGGTTTTAGTAGTAAAATAGTACAACTCATATGGGCTATTTGATGGACTTTCGTTGGGCCATCCGCTATGAATTGCAATGAGGCTTTTCAGCCATTGTTTTTCAAAATACGATGTTTACGAACGCAGCAGTTTGTGGGACTAGCCCACAACAGAACATTATTATTTCATAGAACGTAAACCATTCACTTAGTTCGGATCTGCTGCGGCTATGTACTTGCATTAACTTTTTGTGTAACCTAATATGAACTTATGTAAATGAATAACCATTCACTTATTCCGGATCTTCTACGACGGGTCATCTAAACTCTAGTATATTGAGGTATGCACAGTAAACTACAACATACGAAACTTTCTTTTACATATATAACTTGTGTTCTACAAACGCTAACTAAAGCAGCAATCTAGTAAGACTTAATAAATCTGACGATGACAGGTCCTTCTCCGTCAGCGTAAATCATGGCTCTATCAGTGTAAACCATGTGCCTCCCAAGTAAACAAAATTGTCTATCTTCTCCGACAAAATTGTCTTTTCCGCGGTGACCATATTCTCCGGTAGGATTTGCGTAAATCGGTGACAGGTGCTGGTTGAAGTAGTTTGTGTAAACCGTCATGACGCAATGCTGTTAAAATGACGTCGATGCCCTTCTGTCGAGTTTATGCACAATGCATTAGGCCTTAATGCGGTGGGAGGAGGTAAAACCTCCCATGTGTCGGATGTGGACACATGGCAACATCTGCATGCTTGACCGCACCTAAGAATGAACGTTAGGAATAATAGAAGTGTTCCCCTTTTTATTTCTTTTTATATAATTGCTCCTTGTATCAATTGTGCACCCATCTCAGAGTCTCTGACTTTCCAATATAACCAGCCCAAAAGTATGGTATTTTAAACAGAATCTGGATTGACATAAGATAGCCACCAGAAGAACATGTTTTGATGAATTGACAATATTCTCAGGCCTTGTTTGGAATGCAGGATGTCTGTTTTCCAAAAAGAGCTTGTAATTATTGATCGTTTGCCCTCTTCTATTGAGAAACAGCGCATTGTCTGTTTTCCAGTGTCAGGTTTTGGAGTTGCAAGCACATTGTCAGGTTATCTGTACCTTACCTGTAAATGTCCCTCTGTTAAGTTAAAGTTTTAAGTGTCCGTTAAGAACATGGTCAGAGTTGGGCTTAATTTGGGCCGATGTTAATGGGCCCAAAGCGAACTTCTTCTTTCCCCAATTTCTCACCCTTCAGTTCAGTTCAAATGGAAGCTTTCATTCTCATCAGCCCGTTTTTTCTTATACACTTATTTATCCTTCTCTTTGCTCTAATCCAGGACCAGGACGCAGCCGCCGGAGCGGCCGGAAACCTCGCCGTGATGAGCAACTTTCTCAGTTTCTCACGCCCGGTTACTGGCCTCTGGTGGTGCTCATACCTCTGGATTGGATTGGAGCTGGCCAGGTAAGAAGCAGTAGGCCATAGCCTTCACTGCAAAAGGGCAGAGAATCTGATTCTTCTGTCCAAGAATTAGTATCCATCTGCTTGCCACTCTTGTCCATCAATTCATCCGTGATTGCATCTGATCTAGCACGACAGGAACAGGTAAACGTCTATCTGAATATAGAGCTAGCTAGCTAAGCAATGCTCCAGCTTCTTGTAGTTTTGGACCGTTCGAAATCTCAAAATCTAACTCAAAACAACATCGCCATCAAATATGGCACCCCACTAAACGGAGGCACCTTCGAAGCAAACACTAATAACTAATGCAGGACGCTAGCTGGTAGAGGACAAGGTCTTTGTGTTGTCTCAACCTCTTTACCCGTTGGCCTCAAATCTGCCGGTTGTGTGCAGCAGAGGATCGAAGTTGCATCAGGAATCCAAAACAAGAATCCATTTTGAGGGATAAATAGAAGCGCACACAGGAAAAAAAGTCAATACATGAAACCAAAATGATCCATGGCCGGGCCAAACAGTACAGGTTCGGAAACCGTACGTCTCTAGAAAGTTCTTCTCTTTATGTTCTTCAATTAGAAGACTAGATTATGGCTTTATTGGGGAAGCTTTTGATTCTGACAAGAAGCTGTGAATAGCCAGCCGACGATAATCTATAAAAGCATGATTTTTCAGCTTCTGTATTTTGGTTTGTTTTCTAGATTGATAACTACGGATTTTTATAATCCAAATTGTGTAGAGAAAGAAGCTATAGTTGTTAGAAGTTTCCTCCAAACAAAATCTATGTCACAAAATAGATACGACCTGCTCTACGTAGATGCAGAGCAATTGATATTTTCATCTCTGAATCATTTAAAAATACCAATAGACAAAATACAATTGATGCCAGTGGTCAGAACAGGACTGCAACAGTAAGGTTGTTCGCTACGCTAACCTTTCATAGATTTCTTGCATGGCCTTGGCCTGCTTGGATTCACAGATAAAAAGCAAGTGGCAGGCAAATGGTCGTGGAGAATATATATGCCACCAGCTTAGCAGCCGCTGCTTTACATCAAGCAAACAGCAGCCGCCAGTTTTGTGGGCAAAGTGAACAATTTTATTGTTAGATTTGCATTAAGAAACTAACCACTGTTTTGCTTACACTGGAAGAGCATTCTCTAACGATAAGCATAGTTGTTTAGGCTGATAAATATATGCTACTAGCCTATTAACGTATTGTTGTTAGAAATTGGATGGTGTCATCGTGTGTTCATGTGATCGAGCACGAGAAATCGATGGCCGGTAAGAGTACGTGACCGATAAGGATATGGTATGTATACTACTACCACAGGTCATGAAGTCGATCCAGTTTCAAACTGCATGTTCATCCACATTTGACCATGTAGATTATGCCAAATTGAAAACTACTTGTGCAATTAGCACAAGGATTCGTTAGCCTGTTCGACAAACGAAGTGACTGCAACTATGCAACCGACCGAATTCACGTTGTTTGAATAACAATATTCATATGGTAGGTACAGTAGTATTATCGTTCCATGTTTTAATTACAACGTGACATCCTTTTCTCGTGGAAAAGTTTATTGGGAATTGAGACGACCCAAGTCGAGGATAAAAAGGTGCCACGTAAATTTGTCCTTCGTGATTGTATCCGGTACATGGAAAAATCGATGAGATTGAGATCTGCTTTGCTTTTGAAACAATTTAGTGGAGAATTGTTTAATTAAGCAGACGACTCAGTATGTATAACAGCTACTCTAGGCATGCTTACTTTCACTAATTCATCTTTTACCACGAAAGTTGTTGGCCTGTCTTTGCTGTTTGGAAAGTGGTAAGAATTGTCAAAAGTGAGCAATTATGATCACTAAGAAAAGAGGTTTGATTTCAGGTTAGGTGCCATTAAACTTTACAAAGTGAGATTCTAATTAGCAGTAGGAAACGTCACAGCGCCAAGTTTAGTTACTTATCATTGATCCTGTCCATCAGAATTTAAATTATATACTTGATATGTGTATTTATATTTATGACTAATTATATTTTATTGATAGATGACATATTTATCGATAGCAAGACATATGTAGATTTTGTCAATTTTTAAGATATGCCAGCTAATGAGGCATGTGTGTTGATGAGTCATATGTTGACTTCGTCAATCTTATTAACGAGACACATGTGATGATTTAATCAATTTCTAGATACGTCGCTCAATCTCTTGGATATATGGTGACTTCGTCAATATTAAGATATGTCAATCTAAATATGATATGTGTGCATTTGCATTTGTGTTTGTATCAAATTTGGTAGAAAAGAAAGGAAAACGTTACCTGCATGCAAATCACATCTCATATCCTTTGTCTACTTGACCAAAATAACTCTTATCTGATTTTAGCTTTTTAGGCATAAACCGTTAAGCATGTATATCGTCCTCTTTAGGCTATATTTTTTCTAGAGGTTTGGATGGGTTGATTATTTGCACGTAAAATGAAAAACGTGATTAGCATATGATTAATTAAGTACTAACATATAAAATTTTGATGAATAAATTTGTTGAATTTTTTTAAACAACTTTTTTATAAAAAGTTTTCGTACAAAACACATCAATTAGCAGTTTGAAAAATATGTTAACGTAAAACGAGTAGTAGCTAATCCTAACTAGCTACGAAAACGCAGCCTTAGACGCTAGCTTATCTAGTACGCAGAATTTCTGACGGACGCAGAGGATTGAGACCTGAAAGCTAGGCTAAACTAAACAGGTAGCCAAACGCAACCCTTTCCTAGACAGTTATCCGATTACGCGCCTTTCTATCAGGCACAGCAGCACAGGCAGCCACAGGATTCAACTAAAATTTAGCTAGCTGCACGTCTCTTTTTCGTTGTCGCCGTCGTCCTATCCAAATTCGGCCACGTTGATATGGATACATAACTGCAAGCGAGAATTCCGTTTCTTCATGCGTCAATTGGTCCCTCTCGTCTTCCCCAAGGCCACACTATTCTTGACCATATACCATTGAAATCACAAAACGTATACAATCTTTTTTGGAACAAGTTTTATCGATAAACCCTTTTTATTTTATAGACGACAGGAAACAATTCATTTTAAATCCTTTTTAAAATTTTCTCTACTGCATTGCTTATATCACTTGTTTTAGGTAAAATTTCAAATATTTAATATATTTTCATAATTAAGTAGATACACACGTGAAAATAATATAAATCAAACGAGTCATCAAGGGACAAGTTTTCCGGAAGGAAAAGGGGCTGCAAGGTAGGCACATTCAAAGGTTTGCATGGGAGTGTGTAGCTGAATTCTGCCAACCAAATTCTGTTTCAGCGAAATTGTCCGCCCAGACCCAGACGGCGTCCGCGCATACGCACGCGTGCACGCGCCACAAAACCGGCGAAAACGAGAGAAAAATGCAACGGAACGCTCGCCTCGCTTTGCCCCTCCGCGACCGCACCGCACCGCACGGAACATCATCTCGCGCTTTCATGGGCCCCGCGAGCGCGCCACATGGACATATCCACATCTCTATAACTTCATAGCTGGCTCAATTACATATTTCATTCGTTTTATATTATAAATTATTTGATATTTTTTGTCAAACGTTTTTAAGATTGGTTAAATTTATAGCAAAATATAGTAATATTTTTAATATAAAATAAATATTGTATCAAAATATATTCAATGTTATATTTAATAAAACTAATTTTGTGTCATAAATATTACTAATTTTTTTATAAATTTAATCAAACCTAATAAATTTTTTAAAAAATTAAATGATTTATAATTTATAATATAAAATAGAGGGAGTTGCATTTAAGTCGGAGAATCCCTTTCGTGGCGCGGCACATGCGGCGTGCGCCACCCTTTCCCCTCTCCTGTCCTCTCCTCGCTTGTATATATTCGGCGGGATGCCGTCGCAGCCGGCCTTCGATTCTCCCCGTTCGGGCAAAAAAAAAAAAAATCCTAATCGCGTTTCGCGCAAAGCTTTCTTTCTTTGTTCTTGTGTCTCACGTGAGACGCCTGAGCTCAACCGAATTTCTGGTCCCCTCTTGATCTCCGTGAGCTCGCTGCCTTTTATTTTTTCCTTCTCTTGGTGGTTTAATTTCATCAGTTTCCCCCCTTTCTCTAGCAATTGTTCCGATTGCCGTCTCTTGTTGCATGTGCATTCCTCTCGTGCTTAATCCAGCGGGGGCTGCGGGGCAGAAATCCCTTCTTTGAACCGTGCCCCCCAATTCGTCCGCGAGCTATACAAATTTGGATTCATTTTGTTCGTTTCCAGCTCAGCCTGTAAATCTCTTATCAAGAAATCCCCATTAACGCATACTCACATCGCACAAACATATATACCCCCAGATTTTGAATCCATCAATTTTGCAGACGCCATAGGCGTACAAGTTATCCATTCAAGCGCTCCAAAAATTTGCATCCTTTTGTCCATTTCTTTGAGCGGGTGATTGATCTTATCGCCGTGGATTCAGTCATGAAGTTTGCCAAGAAGTACGAGAAGTACATGAAGGGGATGGATGAGGAGCTCCCTGGCGTGGGGCTGAAGCGGCTCAAGAAAATGCTCAAGAAATGCCGCTCCGACCTCCAATCCCACGAGAACGACGGCTCCTCCGCCGGCCGCTGCCCCGGCCATTGCTCTGGTGAATAAAGCTACAACTTTTCAGTTTCCTCCTCTATGATACTTTGATAGTATTCTTCAATCTTGATTCTCTTACACTGAAAATATTGCAGCTTTCCAAAAAAAAAACATTTTGGTTTCTTGTTTTCAATGAAAACGAGGATCAATGGGGCTCATGCCTTTTGGTTCCAAAAAAAAAATAAAAAAAAGAAGGACAAACCCTTGGCAAAATGGCATACCTAGAAAAGGATTAGAATTTAGGACTTGTTGCAAGTGGCAATAGTTCTTTTTTTTTCAGTTTTTTTAGTTTCATCGTGCTGAGATCCACTTGATAATTCTGCGGGAACAGAGGAACCTGTAGGCTGTACACAGCGGTTTTGGTATTCGGCAAGTTGAACTCTTCCTGGGAATGCCAACCTATTTTCTCTTATTTATCCTTTAGATATATATCCTACCTTGTTCTCGCTGTACTTCTTTTATTTACAGCTTCGCATGGAAGAGAAGCTTTACTGCAGAGAAAGCAACAATTTGACTTCTTAGCACAATTCTTTCGAAGCATTTGCTCTGTCGCCCCTTGTATGGTTGAGATTTTTAAAATGGCGATAATGTTTTGTTTGCTTTCAAACATCAATACCAACAAATTAGTTGATCGGTCAGGTATTTGGAAAATCCGCATATAGTACTGTCGTGTGGACGGCAGATTTCTAGCATCACTTCAAATTGAACACTACTAGAGATAGCCCATTGACTGCCCCGTTATAATATTGCAAGTCATTGTCAAGGTGGTAATTGTTTGTCAATCACAACCACGTAGTTTTTCAAGTGCCAAGATACTATAGGCCATAGTAACCATAGAAAAGGGGATGTCAACCATCACAAAGTCCACTCTTTCGTATTCATTGCTTGAAGGCTTATTCGTCGGTCCTTTTGAAAGACATTCGATTATTTTAGTTAGCGTGGACTTGTCTACTACAATTTGGGATGGTTTTGATATAAATATTTCAGAGTCCTAAAAGAGTTGATTATTCCTGGTTCTTTCATATTGATATTGTAACTACTGCGGTTTGCCTAGAAAAGAATATTAGAGTCGCCATGATGGTTATTTTTTGTCTATCTTACCTTCATGGTTGGTTAGCTGACAAATTCCTATCAACATGCAGTATGTGATGGGAGTTTTTTCCCATCTCTTCTCAACGAGATGTCAGCCGTTGTTGGCTGCTTCAATGAAAAGGCCAAGAAGCTTCTCGAGTTGCACCTGGCATCAGGTTTCAAGAAATATACAATGTGGTTCACCAGCAAGGGTCACAAGAGCCATGGGACATTGATACAGCAAGGCAAAGACTTGGTTACTTATGCAATTATAAATGCCGTGGCCATGAGGAAAATTTTAAAGAAATATGACAAGGCATGGCCTTAAACTTTAATCTTTGTGTCTCTCTTTATCTCTTAAAAGCATTAGAAACATTTAAAGCTTACTAAGGACAAAGGGGAAATATTTTTTTTTCCAAAATGAACAAAGGGGGAAGATAACTATATAAGTATTCCATTATTAGAGAGAGGAACACAAAAAATTCACACTCTTTTAGTAATAAGCATGTGAGTTTGGTGAAGCCCAAAATGCTAGTCTATATAGGTGTCAATGGGTCATATACTCATATGGTATCTTCGAGAATATATATATTACAGGATGGTTGGGTTGTATTTATATATTTAATCTTTATAGTGACTTTTGTTAGAATTAACTTATCTATCATTTTTCTTGTCTTTGGATTTAAGACAATCCTAAATGGTTATATTAATAATTTTGTAAGACTATTAACTAAAAACCTCTCATTTCCAGATACATTACTCGAAGCAAGGGCAGGAATTCAAAGCTCAAGCCCAGAGTCTGCATATTGAAATACTTCAATCCCCATGGCTCTGTGAGCTGATGGCTTTCTACATGAACTTGAGAAGAAGCAAGAAGAACAACGGTGCTATGGAGCTCTTTGGGGATTGTTCTCTCGTATTCGATGATGACAAGCCAACAATTTCGTGCAACCTCTTTGACTCTATGCGCGTCGACATTAGCTTGACATGTTCGATTTGCTTGGTGAGTTTGCACTTGACTGCACCAAGATCTTAATTTACCTAACAAGGACAACATTAATACACTAGTTTTTTTTGTTATGAAGTATGAATTCGTACTTAGGTTATATTCTCCTTGTTATACTGTGCTCAATTATCAACTTTGTTCCTTGTTACTGCAAAATTCATAGCACTTGCTTATTGCATTGTAAATATCTGAAATTCACTTGCTTTTGCAGGATACCGTGTTTGACCCAGTTGCTCTTTCCTGTGGTCACATATATTGCTACTTGTGCAGCTGTTCTGCTGCATCCGTTACGATCGTTGATGGGCTGAAGTCTGCCGAGCGCAAATCAAAGTGCCCCCTGTGCCGACAGGTATAAACAATTCTTTCAATTCGATCTTTTTTTTAGATAATATTCCTTCAAATTTGATGACCAGATGCTTGTGCATGTCCCGTCAACTGACCTGATTTCTCATTTCAGGCAGGAGTCTTTCCTAATGCTGTACACTTGGATGAGCTGAACATGCTACTAAGCTATAGGTAAGTCTGAACTGCTCAGGATCATATCATTAGGCATCTGCACGGCCGTACAAATGTACACATTTTTTTATGTCATGAATATAGATTATCACCATATTTCGTTTATCGCAAAAGGAAAAGGATTGTTACCAAGTTAAAATTGAATATGGTTCATCTATTGACAGTTGTCCAGAGTACTGGGAGAAGAGAATACAGATGGAGCGGGTTGAACGTGTTCGTCTGGCTAAGGAACACTGGGAGTCACAGTGCAGGGCATTTTTGGGCATGTGATTCTAAAGTTGGGCTTCAGGTGTTTTTTTTTCTTTAGAGGGGCTACATATGTGATGTATAGTTTCTTGGCAAAATGGAATTTGCCATTGTTGTCACTTATATCCTGCTCTGTTGTTCCTCTTTGTGTAAGAAGTTGGATTTGTCATCCTAAATGGAAAAATAGCAGGGGGTGTTCACTGCTGTGCAGCCGCGTTCGATACCGCTAGGAAGACCAGATAAACTTTTAAATATTCGTGACACGTTTTTCAAACTACTAAACGGTATGTTTCGTGCGAAAATTTTCTATATAAAAGTTGTTCTAAAATATCAGATAAATTCATTTTTCAAGTTTATAATAATTAAAACTTAATTAATCACATGTTAAGGTCATCTCGTTTTACATGAAATATTTAATCTTTAAGAGATTCAAACACCACCAGCTTAGATGTAAAAAGGGTAGATTTGTAGTCATTGTTCAAGTGTATAAATGTAAATTCATTTATATTTGATCAGTTCAATCTGCTGGTTCGACTTTATGGTTAATGGTTTGGGTATCTGTTGTTGTCATCCCCTTTAACGTGTACGTGAGTTTATGGCTGGCATACTCGTGCGATTCTAAAGATAGTGGGTGAGAATAAAATGAAAAATCCATGGATTTAGAAATAGAACATGTGCTAGGCATGAATTATGTGCAAAAGTTTGGCCATGTGTTACAAATAATGTTCACATATAGTAAACATGTTATAGAAGTTTGTAACATGTATTCTAAGTGCACTGTGCACAAATGCATGAAACAATGGTATATCCATTTCAAATTTGCGTTCGCCCTGCAGCGGATTGCGAGAATTAAATTTTAAAATATAGATTATTTTTTGTAATTTTGTAATATATATATATATACACATATTTTTGAAATATTTGTGAAAATATATATTCCTCCTCGGTTGGGACGCATCACTATGCCATCGGCGCAGCATGAAGATGCGGGACCGACAGCAGGGGCGGTCCAGTGGATTGGTTGCATTGGACCGTGCAGTCCCCCGGATTGGTCACGCGGGACCGATCATCTCCGTGCCTCGTCACCGTAGCGCTTGCGGCACCGACGCGGTCGCATGCGTTGGCTCTACGACACTGCCCCTCCCGTCGGTGTCGCGCCTTCAAGTTGCGTCGACAGTGCATAGTGCATGGCGTGCCCTCAATCCACGGGGGAATGCATATTTTCTCAAATATTTCGAAAACTTTTATATGTATGCAAAATAACAAAAAATCATGCATATATCTTACCTTATCTTATCTTAACTACTTAAAAAATTTGTAACTTTCTGTTCGTTGCATTGATTTTTCGTCCATAAGTCCGATTGAGCGATGGCCTCCATTCCCACACACGTGAGTAACACATCACGTAATCCAATCGGATAATCCAGCGAAAGAGAAAAAAATGGAAAGAATAATAAAAACCGCACAAATCTTATCTTAATCTTTGTCACTATCGGATCTGCCCACGGGAAGCCGCCGGTGTCGCCATCGCTGTTGGATCTGCCCGCGAGAAGCCGCTGTCACTGCCGGATCCACCCGCGGGAAGCTGCTGTCATCGCCGGATCCACCCGCGGGAAGCTGCCGTCGCCGCCGGATCCTCTCGCGGGAAGCCACCGACGCCTCCAGATCCTCCCGTGGGAAGCCACGGGAGGGCGCTGCCACTCGCGGTGAGGGAGGGTGATGCCACTATCGCTCACGGTGAAGGAGGGCGTTGTGGAGGAGAACCGAGGTGGAGGAGGCGGTGGTCGACATCAGCTCGCTGCGCGCCCGGCGTCATCACCGCCGCCTCTCGCACCGGAAAAGTCGGGGAAAATGGGGAGAATGAACTAGGGTTAGGGTTTTTGGGACCGATAGCATTTTATGTTAGGCTCGATTGATCTGAGCCGTCCGATCAGAATCGGATGGGCTACATCACTCCCACGCCGTCTCATCCATTCAGCCACTCAATCCCAACCGTCAATCCCAACCGTCAATTAGATTGGGCTTGCGAGCATTAATAGGTCGTGTTTGGGCCGCATGTGCGGCTAGCTCTAGCGAGTTGCGCTCCTCTCACGGGCCGGGCGTGTGGATGGGCCGGCGCGTGCCTTTTGGGTCGCGGCCGGCTCTCGAGCCAAAATGAGGTTTCTTTTAAATTTTGCCCGAATTAATGTTTTCCTGTTTACGTAAATACATTTAATCAATTTAAGCCATTATTTGATACCATAAAATTGCACTATTAATTTTCTTATGCGACTAAAATCATGTCTAGCTAAATTGAACCAACGAGAAATTTGGCTAGAATATTTAAGTTATTGCCTTTATCGTTTTTGCCCAACAGAAGTTACGATTTAGGATTTTTTATTATTCAAATATTAATGTTAATTTTACTTCATTTTGGTCCAACGGTATTATGAAGTAGAATTTAATGCTTATATTAATTTTGGTGACATCTGGATACTTAGCCTCATTTCCTGCCCTATGATGAGATAAATTTGAAATCTTATGAAATTATGCGCGTTAATTGTCATTTCATGTTCTATATGAACTTTTAAATTCTGAATTTTCATTATTTCTAACTGTAATTTTATATGGACTCTAAACTCATATTTCAATATTTCTTATTTTTTAATTCTAAATTTCAGTTTTCTTTAAATTGTATTCAACAAAAAATTAAAAAAAGGAATACTTTGTATTAAGTTGTATTATTTATATAGAGAGATTAATCTATCCAGCTTAGGTAATTTTTTTCTTGCAAAAGATTTGTTCTATGCAGGTGTACGATCGAACACTACACATATATAACATGAATTTTAAAAAAATAAAAAGAAAGAGTCCTTGTTGTCTATAATGAGTTCTTCTTATTTTTTTATTTTTATTTTACTTCAATTAATATGAGAATTTATAGACTTGAGAGCTACGTGGAGATTATTTTTTACTTTATTTTAAGTTAATAGATAGATATTATCATAACATTAGTTTTTTCTGTTGTAACGTACGGGCATTTTTTCTAATTAAAATTATAATTCTGGATTGCGAAGGATGGAAAAACGGCACCAAACATCCAAGCTTATCTGGAGAAAGAAAGCAATTTAAAATGGGCCACCTCATATTGGGGTACTACCTCCAAAGCCCAAGACAACATTGGTCAGGCACATATGGCTCTCGTGGGCTAACACTCAGGAGGCCCAATAGATAGCTATTAATACCCAAACGAAACCTCGTTTCTCTCCTTTCGTTTCCTCCTCTCCTGCTAGGGTTCCGCCGCCATGGTGAGTCCCCTTCGCCTTCTCCCCGCTGCCTCCAACCTGATCTCCCCGTGTGCCCAGTTCCTCCCGGGATTCACCCCTGATCATCTCAGGACCCGCTGCTCTTTCCGTTTCCTCGTCTTTCTCGCGATTTGTTTTTTTTTTAATTTTCGAGTTTTCTGATGATTTTCCCCACTGGACGAGTTGGCTGCAGCCGCAGGGAGATCACATAGAGCTTCACCAGAAGCGCCATGGGCGGCGCCTGGACTACGAGGAGCGCAAGCGCAAGCGGGCGGCGCGCGAGGTGCACAAGCGATCCAGGGATGCCCGGCAGGTGCTGTTTAAATTGCCCCTCTTTTGTTACCCTTTTTTGTGCGTTTGTGTTCAAGGTGCTGATGCGCGCACCTTTGTTCTGTGGCAGTTGCTTGGTGCTAAGGGTAAGAGGTTCGCCAAGAAGCGGTATGCCGAGAAGGCACAGATGAAGAAGACGTATGTACTTGTCCAATGTTTCTGTCAGATTGCTTATTTAATTCTCCGTTTGATATGTTGATATTTCTGTTGATTTCTTGTTGTACTGACAGGGGAATGCTTGCTGCCATTATTTATAGTTTATACTAGATTGATACGTTTTGAATAGATGATATGACTTGATGTTTGTTTAGCTTTGTTTCGTGTAGGATAGTTTGATTATATAGATGTGAGCATTAAAATTTGTATTGAAGTGTAAAATTTGCTTTCCTAGTTGCATTTCTGTAAACTTTATTCACGGATGTACATTTGCAGCCTGAAAATGCATGATGAGTCAACTTCTCGGCAGAAGGTCGAGGATGTTCAAGAGGGTGCTCTTCCTCCATATCTGTTGGACCGTGATCAGACACAACGTGCCAAGGTAACTACTCATATTTTTGGGTAGCTAAATGCTATCTTATTTTTGGGTAGCTAAATGCTATCTTTTTGTACTGTAGATGTGATGCACAAGTCAACTTTCACTGTTTTGATCATTGATATGTTTTGAAACATAGGTTCTCAGCAACACAATTAAGCAAAAGAGGGCGGAAAAGGCTGGCAAATGGGATGTTCCTTTGCCAAAGGTGATTTTCAACACAAACTGCTAGTACCTGGCAATCGATGGTTTCGACTAAGCACTGTCACAATTTTCTTCTTTTCAGGTCAGACCTGTGGCTGAAGAAGAAATGTTCAAAGTTCTACGAACTGGCAAGAGAAAAAGTAAGTGAAACTAGGTGCCAATAGTGTAAATCTGTAATACTAGTTGTCATTTGGTCTTTGTGCTCCGTACATTCATGTATTCGTACTTGCTCTTAGCTAGGTGCTGAAGCAGTTTTACATGTTATCATCGGGTAGTGTTTTGAGGAACCACAATTTGTTACTACTTAGTAGGCATCTGATTTCTGCTAATGTACGAAGCATTCCTTTTGATTGAACTGAACACCTTTTTTCCTGGCTTATGCAGCCAAACAGTGGAAGAGAATGGTAACTAAGGCCACCTTTGTTGGACCTGGGTTTACAAGGAAACCACCAAAGTATGAACGGTTCATTAGGCCAACTGGCCTTCGTTTCACAAAAGCCCATGTGACTCACCCTGAGCTGAAATGTACTTTCAACCTTGACATAATATCCGTGAAGAAAAACCCAAATGGTCAAATGTACACTTCTCTTGGCGTTTTGACAAGGGGAACTATCATTGAGGTATGCCAAGAATTTTGTCTGTATATGAAAATGAAAATAATCTCATATAAGTTGTGTTAGTATGACAGCTGATAGTGAATTATTGTTAATGAAAACTTTAGCTGCTTATGAGATAAATTCCTTCTGTGCCCTTCATTATCTTACTGATGTGGCATATAGGGGGTATGGTAAACTTATTAGTGACAGCAGATTGCTGGAACCACTTTAACATTGTTGGATGCTTGTCATGTTCATTTAGACAACCTGCTTTTACCGGTGCTTACGGACTTTTTCGTTTCAGGTGAACGTTAGTGAACTTGGTCTGGTAACCCCTGCTGGAAAAGTTGTTTGGGGTAAGACGTCTGTTGAATGTTTTGCTTATTTTGCTTTTAACTTCTCCCTTGAACTTGTTCCATAAAGCAGCGTTCTTGTCATGCAGGTAAATATGCACAAGTTACAAACAACCCAGAGAATGATGGCTGTATCAATGCTGTCTTACTCGTGTAAGGGACGCAATGCTATAATACTTCATTCTTCTTGTTGCGACTTCTCACCCCAGATGTTCAGTTGGTCTTTTTTGACCGATCGTTCAGAGTAGCGAGTTTTGAACTGTGGGCACAAGGCTCATCTGTTATATGCTTTTTAGTTTATGTCTTTAACATATTTGGAATACATTTTACGTTGTATTATATCGTGGTGCAGCAAAGAGCTTCAGTAGTTACAATTTACAACCTGCTATGAGAGCTACTCTTGTTTCATATTATAAGTGGCTTTGATTTTTTTAAAGTCAAATTTCTTAAAAGTAACCAAGTTGATGTACTACTTCTGCAATAGCTTATAGCCGATGAGGATGAAAGCTGATGCTGGCTGCGTTTAATACATGGCCTACGTGCGCCCATATATTATGGCCTTCACGGCCCATATTAGATTGGCCGGAACGGAATTTCGGCCTGCGTGAATGCTAAGGTCTGGACTGGATGCGGCCTGCGTAAGTTGTTTCATTCTCAAAATTTCTAAAAGAATTAAATGAACATCTAAACATTACAGAGGATATGCAAATGCCATCAGGAAGCAAATTTGCTAAGCAAACCACAGTTTTCCTGACTATATGTCATGAAGAATCATACATGGTGTCTACATCCCACAATGATAAAATCACACCGTGGGAAGATAGCTAACTTTATGTGTAGATTTCAGCAAATGAAAACTCTATTCACAGGAGCGGAGTTAGCTACATTTAGATAGTTGACATCAACGGCGACCTCTCCGAAATCATCTGCAGAGGTGTTCAGAAAACCAACTAGGTTATCTATCTATCTTCATAATAAAACAACGCAGGTCGATTGATAAATGACAAAATGGTCAAACCTTCGTATACTGTCCGTACAACTTGAACATAGTCACGTATCATATCCTGATAGATAATCCCATCAGGATGTGCATCCAGGACAACTAAAACACCTGTTTCATGTAATAGTTACCAGCAGAGTGTCAGTTCATATGTAGGAAAAGTTTGTTTGAGAGAAATAGAAATAGGGGTTGAAATGAGATGAACTACATATGTGCCCCTAATTCAGAACCTAAACAATTTTGGAAACAATTGAACAGTGTTGAGTAGAGGCAGCATACCTGGTGCTAACCAAGCTTCTGTTCCATTAGATGGCAATGGTGCTAACCAGAGGATGTTGCGTAAATTCATTGAGTCATCATACGCTACATCAGATCCTGTCAAAGAGAAAAACAATTTAATAAAACCAACACTGATGAATAAAAGTCGGATTGAGACTTCACATGCATCTGACTAAAACCCTACCTGCCTGGCAATATCCCAGACTGTAAGGGAACAATTCCTTATCAAATGCTGGATATTCTTTAGCATGGAATCTGTCTCAAGAGTAGTTCACACATTAATCATTTATATTTACATATTTGACGATATCATACAAGTTTCTGGCACATGTATTAAAGATTATGTGTTGACATAAAAAAATATTTTTCACAATTCTGCGATCAAATGCTTGTTCCTGCCCATTTGTGATAGTATAGATTCAATTCCTAATTTTTGCCAAAAGAAAAATCCAGTATCCAACTTAGATTTACATGTGATTCATTTGAAGGTTGTATGTTCAGATTGGAGTACCTAGTCAATAACATATAGTGAATAGTGATGTTACCATACACACATAATTGTACATTTTCATACAACTTCTCAGCGATACTTAACCATAAGAAATCGGAGTGTTGGGCACAAATTGTATAGAGTAACTGATGGCACTTACAGAATTCCAAGCCTTCCTGTCCCAGAAGCAAGGAAGAGGTGTCCATGGAAGAGATCGTATCGACTAAGTGATACATTTAACCCCACTGATGGTCCTCGTGCCGCAATCAATTCGAACAAAAACGCCAGGTATGAACTGATGTCCTGTTGATAACACAAACATGTCACTTGAACAATGCCCGACCTTGTAAGTAAAAGAATTTCAAGTACAGGCAAACAACTAGGGCAAAATCTGGACCTTGTTAGCAAAACGCCTCCCATATGGTGTTCTTGTGAGTTGGCATTTGTTCTTCTTCGCCCTCTGAACATCAGGCACCTAACGAAATTCCCCCGGTAGATATTGTTAGGGAAATTAATTTCAGGATTGTATGTAACACATCCAGAAATATGCATTATTAGAATTTTTACAAAATTCTCGGAGATAGATATAGCTACGAAGAGCGAGATAAACGAGAGCTAACCGGCAGCATGGTGGGGTCGAGCGCGCGGTGGATGGCACCGGGGTCGCCGCCGGAGTCGACGGCGAGGCGCGCCAGCTCCATGACCGGCGCCGGCGGCCACATCACCATCCCATCCGCCTCATTCGCATCGCCGCGCTCCACGAGAACCTTCCTTGCGCCCCTCCAAGAAGGCCCCTCGGCGATTGCTGCGTCGGCGGGGAGGGGGAGGACCGGGGAGAGGAACCGGAGGCAGGAGCGCAGGCGCGCCGACTCCGCGGCCGACGGCACGCGCGCCGCGGCGCCCGGGCCGGCGAGCACGGAGAGGAGGTCGGCTGCTACGGCCCGCGGCGAGGGAGGCGCAGCCGAGCGGGCGGCGCAGCAGGAGACGGAGAAGGAGACGGCGAGGGCGACGGCGAAGGCCAGCTTCAGCGAGAGGATGGGAGACACACAAAATGCCTGAAACATCCTCTGTTGCTTTGCAACTTGCAACTCTTCGTAGCTTTCTTTCAGTTTCAGATAAGCGAACTTGGCCCAATTCTACACTACACTACTTGCTCCCTGCTCTTATTATAGATTTCAGATTTGTAAAAAAATAAAGCTTGATGAGATGAATATGATCGAATTTGTTTATCATGTTGCTTCTCTCCCATTAGTATTGGATCAGGATTAATACTGAATTTGGATCAGGATTTAATATTGAATCTGCGTGGATTTGCAGTCCGCATGATCCACGACTCCACGAGGTTCACCGTCGTCCTCGACCTCATTCATTTTGTCTGTTTGGTGAATTGGTGTGCTTGTGCAGCACGTGTCATTTGTTTATGCGTCTACGAGGAAACAGCTGATCTGCTACGAGATGTGCTGGCTGCAAACTAGAGTAAATGCTGTTCTTAATTCTAAGAGCAAGCCTTTAAATATCATCTAAACTTAAATGATAAGGTGAAAAAGAGAAGAAAGAAAAGAGAGGATAAGTCATCTCTCACGTAAGAAACAACCTATTCACAAATTTTTTAAAAAAAGAAAAATAAGGTTGATTAAATGAGAGCGGATAAAATAAATAGTTATGTTGTATTGTAACTAATATATTAAAAAATATGTTGTATGAACTTTTTTTTAATTAATTAGTTGATGATGTAAATAATATTAAAGATACAATCACCTCTACTATAAAAATATAATGGTACCATCACTATCTTTGGTTCCACGTTACTCCAGATCAGCTTCGTGTTCTGCGCACAACAAACCAAAGCAGCATAAAACTCCATTTCCCAAGAGCATATTTTGCACTGGATCTGAGCGAAATCTGCGCAGGAACACGGTCACTTTAGCCGTTGGTCGTCCGTCCGACGGACGCCAGCAGGCAGCAACACAACAGCCAGTAACCCAAACACGGCCTACGCGGCGCTTTCCGCCGTCAAATGCAGGGAATGGGCCTCCCCAGTTTCCCTTCTCTGATGAACTGACGCACTTGGGCTTACTGGGTACTATTGGTTCATGATTTGACCCATCTAACCGAGATGTGAAGGTACAAGCAAAGCACGTACTTGTAGTAGCAAGTTTTAGGAAGCAGATAGGCAGAGACGTGCCACATAGCCATCGTTTGACGCAGCCGGAAAGAGAAGAAGCAAAAATGAAAACAAGTTTATTCGTGCGTCGTGCACCCGTGTGCCATCTACCCTGCTCCTAGAAACGACACTCTTCTTTGTTGCGGCTGTCAATCTGTCATCACTCTTTCTCAAAGCTTCTATCAGAACCTGAATGATTTCTACCGTGGAAATTCCATGCATTAAAGAGGTCCGGATCTTCTAGCAGCAACATGGTACGAGTGTTTGTCTCTCTCCCTCGGCGGCCGTCACGCGCTCCGTACGTGGCCGTGGCCGCAACAAGCCACGTTTCGCAGCTCCACGCCGCCCTACCGTACAAATGTTGCACGCAACCCCGTCGCTGCAACGATCCGTGCACGGCGAACGTACGTGCAAGATTTCCAACGAGATTTGCAGTTCATGGCGCAGGCGGAGCGCGAGCGCCTTCGCGTAGTCATGTTCCCGTGGCTCGCGCATGGCCACATCAACCCCTACCTCGAGCTGGCAACCCGCCTCACCTCCTCCTCCCAGATCGACGTCGTCGTCCACCTCGTCTCCACGCCCGTCAACCTCGCCGCCGTCGCGCACCGCCAGACCGACCGGATCAACCTCGTCGAGCTCCACCTCCCGGAGCTCCCTGACCTGCCCCCGCCGCTGCACACCACCAAGCACCTCCCGCCGCGGCTCATGCCCGTCCTCAAGCGCGCCTCCGACCTCGCCGCGCCGGCGTTCGGCGCGCTCCTCGACGAGTTGTCGCCTGACGTCGTGCTCTACGATTTTATCCAGCCGTGGGCGCCGCTCGAGGCCGCGGCGCGCGGCGTCCCCGCCGTCCACTTCAGCACCTGCAGCGCCGCCGCCACGGCGTTCTTTTTACACTTCCTCGACGGCTGCGGCGGCGGCCGCGACCGCCGCGGCGCCTTCCCCTTCGAGGCCATCAGCCTCGGCGGCGCCGAGGAGGACGCCAGGTACACCATGCTCACCTGCCGAGACGACGGCACGGCCCTGCTCCCCGAGGGCGAGCGCCTGCCGCTGAGCATGGCGCGCTCGTCGGAGTTCGTCGCCGTCAAGACATGCGTGGAGATCGAGCGCAAGTACATGGACTACCTGTCCAAGCTCGTCGGCAAGGAGATCATCCCCTGCGGCCCGCTTCTCGTGGATTCCGGTGACGTCGGCGCGGGATCGGAGGCCGACCGCGTCATGCGGTGGCTCGACGGGAAGGAGCCGAGCTCCGTGGTGCTCGTCTCCTTCGGCAGCGAGTACTTCATGTCGGAGAAGCAGCTGGCAGCGATGGCGCGCGGGCTGGAGCTGAGCGCCGCCGCCTTCGTGTGGGTGGTGCGGTTCCCGCAGCAGAGCCCCGACGAGGACGACCACGGCGCGGCGGCGCGCGCAATGCCGCCCGGGTTCGCGCCGGCGCGCGGGCTGGTGGTGGAAGGGTGGGCGCCGCAGCGGCGCGTCCTGTCGCACCGTTCGTGCGGCGCGTTCCTGACGCACTGCGGGTGGAGCTCGGTGATGGAGTCATTGTCGGCGGGGGTCCCGATGGTGGCGCTGCCGCTGCACATCGACCAGCCGGTGGACGCCAACCTCGCGGCGGAGCTGGGCGTCGCGGCGCGCGTGCGGCAGGAGAGGTTCGGCGAGTTCGAGGCCGAGGAGGTGGCGCGCGCGATCCGCGCCGTAATGCGCTGCGGCGAGGCGCTGCGGCGCCGCGCGACGGAGCTGCGCGAGGTGGTGGCGCGGAGCGACGCGAAGTACGACGAGCAGATCGGCGCGCTCCTCCAGAGGATGGCGCGCCTCTGCGGCAAGGCTCAGGCCGTGCAAGCCCAATTAGGCCACTAGATCGGGCCGTGTTGCAGGCCAGATTCAGCACAGTGGACCGCACTGTGGGATGGACCACGGGATGGTTGGGTGGGCCGTGAAACTGGTCTCTTCGTGCAATAAGTTCACTTTAGGTCCCTCAATTTGTTGCTCAGTCTGAAATTCGTCCCTGAACCACAAAACTGGATATAACGCATCCCCCAACTTACAAAATCGGCAAACGAGATACCTCGACAATATTGTTTCCGGTTTGGCCTTACGTGGTATTGACGTGACGTTTACGTGACAATTCGATCCGAAAAAATAATAAAACCCATGGGACCTACGTATCAGCTTCACACACAAAATAATAAAAAATAGTGAGGGCCATGTGGCGGCATATGTCATCCTCACTACTCTCTTCTCTCTATCCTCTCTTTGGCCGGTGGAGCGGGGCGGGCGGCCGAGGCCGACGACGGACGAGGCAGAGCGGGACGGGCGGCGGCCGAAGCAGGCTGGCGGCAAGAAGGGCACCAAGGCCGCCCCTGCCCAACAATGAGGACCATGAGCCCCCCGTGCCGCTGCCTCACCCAGAGATGATGAGGATGGAGATGAGATAGCAGCGAGGCTACGTGGCGCTAGCGCCGCTCTCCTCCTCTTCCTCGTCGCCCGCAGGCAGGGAGCAATCGCGATGCCCTCGTTGACGATGGCCACGGGCGAGGAGATGTCAGCGGCGGCCTCGGTGGTTGGGGCCTCCCCTGCCAACTCGGTTTCTTCGTCACACATCTTCCGCCGCCCGCCGCACACCGCTCCACTCTCGCTGGCTAAGGGGATAGAAGTAGATGAAGGGGCGGATGGGGATAGGGAGCTCGGGATGGTGGTGGTGGACCACGAGAACGTCGGCGCCCATGGTGGCGTGGCCCACCACCACTATTGTCGAGGGCCACCTGAATCTCCACCAACCGTCGCCTATTCGATTCATCTACTCCTCCTGCTCTAACTGCATCACCAAGGACGAATGGGTGTGAGGCGCCGACGGAGCAATCCTCGTGGCGTCGACGGAGCAGCATCAACCTTGGAGCTTGTCTCCGATGTTGACGGCCACGGCTCCGGCGAGGTCGGTGACATGGCGGAGAGAGGAAGCAAATGTGGTCAACGGCACTGAGGAGCGGGTGTGTGCCGGTGTGGGCAACGAAGTCAATGCCTCGAGCGCCACCCTGACCATGCGAAGCATGGTGTGCTGGAGCAGCAGCCACCATTGTCCACCGCTGGCTACTGCTGCCACCTAGCTCCTCTCCCATCGCTCACCACCGCCTAGCTCCTCTCTTGCCGCCCGCCGTCCTCTCTCGGCGATGACCTACCACCGCCCAGCTTCTCTCCCGCTGCTCGCCGCCCGCCTCTAGGGAGGGAGAGGGGAGAAAGGGAATGAGGCACGTGGCCGGAGGAGATGCTCCTGTGCCGACACCGACGTCTTCCTCCATGGTGCCGTCAGTTGTCATCTACACCCTATGGCCTCGCGCGCCGCCGACTCGCTCCCGCCGAGAAAAAGTAAGAGAGAGAGGAAGAAGGAGATTATGTGTCACTGACATGTGGGGCTCACACTTGATTCAGCCGCCATGTCAGCTCCTTTTATTGTTTCCCAGATCAAACTACCACGTAAATGCCATGTTAATGTCATGTGGGACGAAGACCTAGTCAAAGGAGTCACGTAGGCGCCACGTCAGCCAAAACCGGAGACAATATTGTTGAGGGACTTTGTTTGCACTGGTTTTGTAAGTTGAGATATGGGTTGTATCTAGTTTTTCGGTTCAAGGATGAAAATCAAATTGGGCGACAAATTGAGGGACCTCAGTTGAACTTATTCCTCTCTTCGTAGACCTCGGTTTCAGCCCATTTAATCCAGCTTGACGATCCGTTCTGCAATTTGAGCATCTAAACACTCGATGTCCCGTTGTTCTGAATTTGTTGCATGATGATGTTTCAGGTCATTCTCTATCTGCTAGATAATAATAAATGTAGTGTTCATGTATATAAAAAGATGGAATCCTGATGGCTACCGGTTAATATAGTAGAGAAAATGCTAGAGCAAATCCAGTGCATTTCCTGCCAGGTTTTGAATTCATCGATCTGTTGGTTCATCGGTGAGCAGAGCAATGGATAAATTGGAGAAGTCAGTGCACATGCCTTTGGTTGATCAGTTCATGAACAGATTAACTCGGGCCGCCTCGTGATATGCTTGAGGCAGGTATCCACGAGCTTGCCACCTAGGAAGCATCTGAGAAAACAACTAAACAGCCACCCCAATTTTGACAAGCCAACTTTACTTAATCCCTCGTTGATTTCTGCTGTCAGCTGCCAAATAACAGTGTCAGATGCGTTGAATCGTCCCTGCAACGTTCACCTTGTTTAAGAACAACCTACTCGACCGAGAACAGGTCATGCCACTGCATGTTTCACCCCAATGTTCCATTAAAAATTTAAAATTGATGCATATGAAAATAGGCCATCATCGGTAGCTAACAATAAAAATAAATTTTTTTTCCGAAACGTAATACAAACACATGCGCTCATATAAACACACACTTACTACTATGAATACATATGTGTATACATTACTGTTATAAGCATCTCTAAATACTGGTTAACATATTTTAAAATTGACAAAATCAATATAAACACTTCGCTGTTAACGGATACGTCGTCTCTCAGGTTAAAATATATTAACCTTAAACAAGTTTAAAAAAACAAATCATCTGAGCTATACTCATTTAGCAAACATATAGAAATTTTCTTATGCTTATCTAAAACTTCGGAGGAAAGCTCACATCAAGTGATGTGATGACCTCGGCAGAAAACTCACAGGATTACCATCATGTACGGCTATAAATTACTCCTAAGTACATCCATCCATCAGCAGCCATAAGCATGCATTGATCAGCTGAATGGAAAAACTATTCAGTTCTAATTTGGAAGCTTGTGTGCACTTTTTCTTTGTTGACGATGGGGCACGAATGCTGCATCTTGCCTGCTACAGCTGACTAGGCACCTTGTTACTTAATTCCCTTAATTAATAGTGCAGTTAAGTTGCTGTTACTGTCATCATCTTCAGTTCCAAAACCAAAAAGGACACCATCTCTATGAACTTATCCTGCTGCTTTGGTCATCTGAAGGGGCGTTAATTGGAATGTGCGTATACATTTATGCACGCTTTTCAGGCTCGACGACCTACCTGTCACTGTCCATGCTTTCAGTTCAGATTATTAACTGATTAAACAAGCAGATGTGTGAGATGAGCACAGCTGATTCTTTAATTGGGTTTGATCACAAGCTTGAGCTCAATTATTATTAGTATTCTAGAATGGTTGGCCTGTTGGTTTCAGTGCTTGCTACGTACATGCTATCCATTTTGGACAGATGGATTGAACTTTACCAACTCATGGAACTCTACGTGGACTGCTACAGTTTAGACGAGCGATCAAGAACACTGTTTTGTCTCAACGGAATTGCGGCAAATACAGTTCTTTTTTATGCCGCCGGGCACTCTCATTGGTACATGGTGCTCTAGCTAGAGGCCGGCGTACAGGTAGAGATCAACTTGATTAATTAAGCTGTTCGTTTCGTGCACATAATTATTGTGCATTGTTAAATACGACTGACGACAGTATTTACTACTCTGGCCAATAAAAGATACGATCAAGACATATCACATGACATTTTGGACACGAGTTATTTATTAGTGTGGAATTTATTAATAATTCTCTTTCTTGACCAACTGCAACTGAATCATTGAAATGTTTCAGAATTTCAGACGGTTACATGCAAGAAGGAATTAAGTTATGAGTTCTTACATTTTCTTACTCAAATTAATCTTGTATGCACCAAATGAGTGTATAGTGCCACATTAGGGCTTTCAAGAACAAGAATTAATGTAAGCTAGTGGGTTTTGCATTATCTTTATTGATCTCATCTCTTTTTCGCCGGGTCGGTGGCGAAGAAGTGCCCTGACCAATTTTATTAGGATTAAGAGAAGGTAAAATATTTTCAACAAACATGGTTGTTAAGATTACATTACGTCCTGTGAACGAACAGGACTTTGCCTAGAGCATACAAATCAACCTGAAAAGGAAACGACTTTGCCTATGTAAAATTGTAATCTCTCATATGTACTTTCTACTATTGCACTTTTGAATGAAATTCAGGTGAGGTACCTCTTCCCCCCGGTGAGTTGTTCAAAAAAAATTGCCTACTCCAGATTGTGATTAATTAGCATGTCATAAATATGTTTCAAGAATTTAACAGCTGATTGTTTGTATCCATAAAAGAACATCATCATGACTTACCCTCCTCCAAAAAAGTTCAAATAAAAACAGTATGTCAGCATCAACGTACGTCACGCTTGCACTTTCTTCACTTTTCCCCCTGTATATTACTAGCCACAAACCAAGCCCTAGATGCTATATCACCAAACTAACCATCGTCTTCCTCCTCATCTTCCAAACATACAATTCGGCAGAGATAATTCATGGCAAGGGTCTACTCCTCTTTTCCTCCGCCGCCGTCGTCGCCGCCGCTGCCGCCGTCGACGAGCGAGCAGAGGAGGGTGTTCACGCTGTGGATGAAGTCGCTGGTGCTCAACGGCCGCGGCTGCACCGTCTACGACTCCACCGGCAGCATCGTCTACCGCGTCGACAACTACGGCTCCAGTTGCAGCGACAATGTCTACCTCATGGACCTCGGTGGCAAGATCGTCCTAAACATACTCAAGAAGGTATATGTGCACATGATCATCAACAATAGCACATCAAGTTTTTTGTTTTTTGTTTTCTTTCAATCTATGCATATGATTTCCAAGCACCTAATTTGTCTAAAAGCTTTCAATACTCAAGATTTCGAAATTTTGATCATATATATGCCTTCTTATAAAAAAGAGAAAAGTATCCAGACGATTGACGATCAAATTTGGCATTAGTTTTGATTTAGCTCAAAATTATCGAATTCAGAGCCTTTTCACAAAAGGCCGATCAGACCATAGTACATGTGTCGGCCTGCCCGACCACTGGTGGTCTGATAGGCCCTACTGCGATCTGATCGGTGTTAACCATATGGTCTGACCAGTTGACTCCAAGTCTAATTTAATTATTTCTCGTGTTCTCTTGCTCGGGCATGTGTCGTTAACTTTGTGATTGCATGCAGAAGATTGCATTCGGCAAGTGGGAAGGGTACAAATGGAGTGGCGGCGAGAGGCAACGAGACGCTGGCGCCGGTGCTGGAGGGGCGTGGTTCACGGTGACGCGGCCGTGCAGCAGCATCCTGTTCCAGCGGAGGCGACGGGCGTCGTCGACGTGCGAGTTCCGGAGCGACGACGGCGGGCGCGCCATGCGGTACAAGATGGACGACGGTTGCTGCTGCAGCAACGGGAAGCAGCAGGCGTGCTGCAGGATCGTCGACGACGCCACCGGCGCCGTGGTCGCGGAGGTGAAGGGGAAGACGACGGCGGGCGGCGTGGCGCTGGGAGACGACGTGCTGACGCTGACGGTGGAGCCCAACGTCGACCACGCGCTCATCATGGGGATGGTGCTCGTCTACGGCCTCATGAACCACACCATGTGATGTGATGTGATCGATCGACCTTGAATTGCTGCGGTGAAGATCGAAGCAAAATTAAAGCATACAGAGACGCGCGATGGAATTTCTTCCTCTTTTGTTCTGGTGTACATGTGTGCACTTCGATCGGTTGAGGAAATTTTGGGGAAATAATAATACAGGCTAGCTTTCGGATTTTTGAACTGACATAGAACCAAGACAAGCCATTAGCAAGTGAAGACTGATTTCTGAGTAATTTCAAAGTCGGAATATCGTTCTTTGATTGATCACCTGTTTTCTATTTTCTCTGTTTCTTTTGTGCTTAATTTGAAGTTCAATGATCGTACGTGTACTTTTGCTTAGAGGCTAACAGCACACCACCGATCTGCATTCACATTTTTCTACTAGTAATATTCGGGCACATAAGTTCTTTTAGTATTCGGCCAAGAATTCGGACAATATAATTCGGGCACTATTTTTTCTCTCAAGATTGGCCGGTTAGGAGGTTAGGAGCCCATTGAACCAGCACTGAAAGCATTAATTCATTGAATAAAGCTAATGCACTATTTTGCACGCTGACATGAAAATCAAGTACCACGGATCCATCCCTTACCAGTTACTACAGTAATGAAGAAAAAGAAACATGGGTAAAACGGTATACTAACTAGTAGAACTGCAGAGATACGAGCATCAATTGATTAAATGAATTGCACTGGCTGTCGAGCATAAATCAACCGATCTGATGGTCAGGCTACATACAGGCTTGATAGTTCAAGTTCTGGATATATGAGGGGGATGGACCAAACCGGTTTTTCTACACTACACTAGTATTCGGCCTAACGAACTAACAGTTGACATGAATAGAGAGATCAACAACGAATTTGACTGGGTATCACCTATACATGAACAACAACAAAAGAGCTATTTCTTGTCTATCTCCCGGACCGCTTTACGCTAATGCTTATGTTGTATGTACATAGGCTAGCGATAGGCTACATGAAGTAGCTTAGAGAAGTCTTCTTCCTGGACCCGCCTTCTCCATATAGATCGTTCCACTGAATAAGCTCAGTCATATTTCTCGAATCAGATGTTATACTTGCACATACCTATACAGAAGGGAGTTTATGTTAGCATCATATTTTTATACAAGTAATTTAGACTGTACAAAACTTCTGATGACCATGTAGACATGAACATATTTGAGTTCTTTCTTTTCTCCTGACACACCACTAGTGCAGTAGGCAGCAATTATATGTAATGTTTGAGGTGGAAATGAAAAGCATTAATACGTTTCTTAGACATTGCGAGTTTTGAGACATCAGATCTTGTGTAGCGTGAGTCTCTTTTTGTTTTTCCTTTTTTCTCCTTTTTTTCCTGAAAAAAGAAAGAAGTGGCAGTAACATTACCTGCTCATGTGCATGTTTGAAATCATTCATTCTTAGGGAACGAACATCACTGCTAGAACGAGGGGGAGGTAATGGTTTATTTTCTGCTTCTGCTGAGGCTCTCTCCTGCAGGTAGACACAAAATGGTGAACTGAGTTCATCGTATAACGGTAACAATAACAGCCAACAACTAATTCAACATATAAATATATCAATGATGTTCTGTGGACAGGTCATGCAATGATATAACAGCAACACACAGAGTTTTTCAGTGGATAAAAGAGCAGTTCCACAGTATTGACTATTTTCACTAGGATGAAATAGCAGAAACATTCACTCGATATATATATTTTTTTCCTTCAATAACTCGCTAGAAATTGAGGCGGCACAATTTCGACGAATCAAACTAACCTTCTTCTCTCTTTCAAGGATCTCCCTTATGGGGCAATGTGCAGCAGTAACACACAGATTCTGAAAAATAGTTGCCATCATGAACAAAAGGAAATTAAAATCATTGTTTTATTTCAACAAATGAAATCAAATAAGAATAAAGAGTCTTGTCATAAAGCCAAAATACCTTCATATCACTGCCTGAATAACCATCGGTCAAGTTAGCCAGAGCTTCCAGATCTACATCATCAGCCAAATCTTCTTTGGCTAGTATTACGCTAAGAATCTTTTTTCTATTGGATGCATCTGGCAAATTCACCATCAACCTAAATTGATAGGGATCAGGCAAGCCACCATTAGCATTTCATTGTAAAAAGAAAAGGAATACCGTAACGATGTAAAAAAATTACCTCCTGGGGAGCCTCCTAACAACAGCCTCATCAAGATCAAATGGTCTATTGGTGGCAGCAAGTACTAATACGCGTTCTTTATCTTTTGTTCTCAGACCATCCCAATTTACCATAAACTCATTTTTCATCTTGCGCATGGCTTCATGTTCCCCTGGGTTCTCCCGTCTACCCAGCATGCCATCAACCTACAAAACGAATCGATAGAAAGTAAGAAACTCAACAGGATAAACCAAAATATTGTTATGCTAGCCTATCGAATCATAGGCAATATAAAAAAGAGTGATTTGCAGCTTTCATTTTGGAGTTTGGACCACCCTTTAACCAATCTTTTCACTTTGGACTAGGTAATTTTGCCTTTGTTGCAATTTGGCTAGAGAAGAGAGTTGGGGTGGTCAAGAGTGCAACAAATGTAAAATTACCAGTCCAAAGTGAAAAGATTGGGTTGGTGGTCCAAACTGAAACATTGGTAATATAAAAGGTGGGCTAAACAACAACTCATTCCAAAAAAATGACCATAAGAATTTTGTTGACTGACCTCATCCACAAAAATGACACTAGGAGCAATTTTGCTTGCAAGTGAAAACACAGCTTTGACATATTTCTCACCCTCGCCAAACCACTGTCAGAATCAGATATCAGCAAAAGGAGCATTCAAGATGTGAACAATCTGGAACTCTGCATAGCTCTATAAAGGGAGTACCTTTGAAGCAATACTAGACATTGATATGTTGATAAAATTGGCACCAGCCTCTGTTGCAACAGCTTTAGCAAGCATGGTCTTCCCTGTACCAGGTGGGCCAAAAAGCAATATTCCCTTACATGGCTGGTGGAAAATTGATGATCAGAACTATGTTTGTGAAACAAGTGGAAAAAGTAACAAGAGACCAAATAAAGAAAGCAGACCGTGATAATTAGCATGCTACATTTAGTTTGCAGGGATTTTTTTAAAGGGAGCACATGAATCAATAATTGATGCGAGGGGAGCCTACTAGGCTTACAAAATACTCCCAACAGGATAGCTGGACTAAAAATTAGTGCTAATGGGAAAATAGTTGAATCTCAAAAGCACAGAACAGTAGAGTTAGTGGGCAAACCATAGAATCACAAAGCAATAGAGTTAATGGTCAAAGCGTAGCTGGACAGAAGGCCAATGCTCTACATTAAGTACCCACTCAGCAAGTCCGCATGGATATATAAGCAAAGCTGGAGATATTTACTTGAAAGGGGTAAACAGAAAAATCAGAACATCACATTTCTACAAGTGATACAGAAGACTTGGAGAAAGATCACAGAGTGCAGTGGAGACTGAAGAGTACTAAATAAAAGTTACGAAGCTTGAGCTACCTTCATAAGTTGTCCTTTGGAGAACAACTCGGGCCTTTGCAACGGAAGCATCACTAGTTCCTTCAAAGTTTCCTTGACATTTTCTAGTGCTCCAATATCCTCAAAGGTAACACCTATCTCATCTGGAGGGATCACATCACCAAGAAGCCGTTTTTCGAATTCATTCTCTGTCACTACATCCTAAAAATAACAGTGGGTGTATGTAAGCTGTAAGCACAGTTAACGTGAATAGGCCCAAAGCCCAAAAATCATGCCATTACTGTTTGCTTGCAAAACCCAAGACTAGTCAGGATACAAACAAGAAATTGGGCCAGGCTGCCAGTGGCCAGTCTAGTCATAACATATATTTGCCGATCTAAACGGTTAAAGAATAGAAGCTACCTTAAGTGATTTTTTTGTGCTCTTCTTTTTAGGATCACTCTGCATTCTATCCAACAGCTCAACTCCATGCTTAAGGCTGCAAATATAGCAATTATCAGTAAAGCAGTCATGAGATAAACCAGAAGTTAATCTTTCTTGCACAACAATGTAAAATATTACAGGGTTAGAGAGCATACCTTTCACCAGAAAGGGCAAGTAATCCATCATTTTCACGAGTTGGGATTGTGCTATGTTTAAATTGATGACTCAAAGCATAACCAACCACTTTATCGACACCTGAAAACAAAAAAGAGCAAAAAAAAAAGAAAAGAAGAAGAGCAGATCAATTATGCCACAGAACAAAATTATGAAGGATAGGAACAAAGGTAGGACTGTACTCACATTCATTTGTAAGGATTCGATCTTTAACACATGCTGATGTCTCTATGTCAGCACATTCCAGACCATTGCGGGTTAAGAACTACATCCAATTGCAGAAATACATATGACGGCATCAGAAATATTAAGTAAGAAACAGCATAAGGAACTGGCAGGTGTGAAATTATTTTCACTTTTTCAGTTATCAAGTGAATCTCCTGCCATAGATATGCAACATGCATGATTCTTAAACCAAGGGGGCTTGTAACCAAACAATTATCTGGAAATTGAAGGGTACATATATGGTAGCACTTTTGAAAATCCTTTACAGATCAAATATAATTTCAGTGTTAAACACACCTGGACCCGTAAGGCCATAAACATAACAGAATAACAATAGCTAAACAGATGGCTAATTAAATATACATATATATGTACAAAGCTGTCTACACCATTGATACTTACCAACTGGATCTTTGACGTGTTAGCTTTTGCCTTCAGAATTTCAACATCATGGTCTAATAGCTGTTTCCACTGTGAGAGTTCCGATTCATCCTGTATTTCTCAGAGTTAGAACTTGAAAGGGGCAGTGCCTCTGTTGCCCTATAATAACACAAATGACACACCTGTGGTGTTTGTATTGTCACTTTATTTGGGAAGAGTTTAGTCAGATGCTTCGCTATCTTCAGAGCCTCTTTGTTTTTATCATTCACCCGACCAAAGCTATCCTGCATTAATTCATCAGATTGTAACAAGTGGAGTTCAATCACAATAATTCAGATAAGGAATAACCTGTAATTCAACAATGAAAAACAAGTTGAGAATGCGATGTAGTAACTAGTGACCATTGCAGCAAGGAACATCAAACATCTTCTGCATACTGTTATAACTATAATATCCTAAGTTAACCATGAAATTCACAAGAATATGAGCACAACTGTAGAAGAACAGGATTTGGCTTAATGTACACAAACATCAATTGCAAGATACTTCAGTAAAACTAGAAAAACACACCTGGAAGGTGAGGTCGAGTATTGCTTGGCTGTATGGAAATTTTGAAAGAAAAGGAGAGCCACCGTTTGACTGTATGAAAAAAAAATTTATTTTGTTAGCTACATGGCAACAAGTAAAATTTTACGAGTCATAATGATCCTTACAAGCAGCAGTACCTTGTCTTTCCGACTGTCAGTGTGGATCTGGGACCCAACAATAAAAACACCAGCTGGGAAAATTTCAAGCTTATTCTTTAAGCCATGATAGGTGTAACTGTTTCCACACATTTTCTCAACATCCTTCAAAAATAGGATCAGAGGACCATGCTGACTTTCTTCGGAAGCAAACTGTAGAAAGAACCAGTAAGTAAAAAGAGAAGGATTGGAACACCAACAAACTACATAGCCAAAAAGGACTGCACAGTGCACACACCTCGTATATTACATCAAATGGATGTTTAGCTCTATCTTCCCATCCTGGGCCATCGAGGCAAAGAGAATCAACTGGAGATACAAAGAAACATAAACAAGTGAAATTCAAATTTACAATATACCGAATATAGTAATAAATGCCAAATTAAGAATCAATGTATGATATAGGTATAAATTATTTAAGGCATAGGAGCACAGAGCAAACAGGCTCACCTGGACAAAAGAAACCATGGTCAACCTCACAATTGCCTCCAAGATCAATGCCACCAGGAATCTTTTTATCAAATCTGACTCCAACTTTCGAGGATTCATTTTCCTCAAAAGGAAGCCTAACTTCACCTTGTGAGCCATAATCTGGAGCTCTGCAGATCGTATCATTTGGCATAAACCACTCAGAGGATGCAGATGATGACACCAAAAGATTGTTTACAGGAAAAAAGGGCCCAGAGGTGATTGCAAGTAAAAGATGCAAATGGTAACATTAAGATGACATTTGTAAACAAAGGGAGATAGCAAAAAAACACATAGTTCAACCCTCGCACACCATCATTGATCACATGCCCCGGACTGATGATCCGGAACTCAAACCAATCGGGGTCGTTTGTTAAAAAAAAAAGAAAGCCTACAGCATATCAGATACCAACTATATAACCTAAGAATATACAGTAAGTTCATTATAATATCACATGCAATGTTCACAAAAAAATGGAGCTAGAGATTATTGTCATGATTACTACATGAGATCTGCTTTTCTGGGTACATTTGGAACACAAATTTCCCACAAGAACTGAAATAACAGTGACGTCGCTTGAATATTTCTGAAAGCTTATGTTTATGCAAGACATAACTTACTGGGAACCATTTATTGTAGCACCCTTTAAAAATGTTTCCAGATTAGCACTACAATAGTAACTTGTCTATCTAAACTCCTCACGCTTAGTACTGTCACATGACAAAATGTACTTTAGGTGAACACAAAAATGGAAACTGCTTCCCATAATGAGTATCATGGATTTAAAATTTCAACAGAGAACATTAGAAAGCCAATCTTAATCTATCAATGAGGTACCGTGGATTTAAAATTTCAACAGAGAACATTAGAAAGCCAATCTTAATCAATCTTAATATGCCCTCACCTTTGTCCCTCAAGGATAATCCCTGTTGACTGTACTGAACCAATGTATCTCACCCTATCTCCTGAAAAAACCATCAGAAGCATTGCCATTGTGGTTTTATTATCATCATAAATATTCTGAAAAAGGAACTACAATCTCCTGCAAACTTTACTGCATTGACAAATTTAAGGTCACCATTCTCAATTCAATGATTTTCTCCTTAAACTAGGCATAAATAGTGACCAAAGCAGTCACTACTCAGTGAGTCTGTGCATAACGAATAGTACATGCATATAGTCTTACCTTTTTTGTACGACTCAGATTCCTTCAACTTTGAAGATTGTCCCTGAAGAGAAAAATGAAATATATCCAAGAGCCAAATTAATTCAAGCAATAACATAGGTCCCTACATGCTTAGGCAAACATTTTGTATATAAGCATTTAAGCAGGCACAGAATTATACTAGAAAAATTATATATGCAAAATCCAATTTACAAATCAACATTTAAAAAGTTCTCTAAAAAATCAACATTTAAGAAGACAGGCCATGAGGAAATTCAGTTATTGCGATATTAGCTCAAGCTAGAACTTCTGGATGTATTTGCATACAGTAGTAGCAAGGTTGATAATTTTGCTATGAAGTTGTGGACATTATCTGAAGAATCAAGATTTGAATAAAAATTAACAATTAAGCAATGTAGCACAAAATACTACAGCAGAACGTAAAAGGAAATACATCAGTAAGACTTGGGTGTGTTTTCTTGTCAGAAAACTGTGATGGCTCATTTGAATAACATCAGTGCACATTAAACAGTACACACACTTTCTCCAGAGAAAGAGACCATGGCTATGGTTAAGAAGCTTACACTCGCCAGCAACGAAGGATCTATAATGAGCAGCTTAGCACCAAAGTGTTTGGTAAGAGCCTTCACTAATGATTCTTGGTATATCTCAGATCCTTTAAAAAATGCCAATTATTTTAGTCAACAATCCATGCATAGCATTTTGAAAAATTAGTAAATGCCAGCAACAATTTTCTTTTAGGGTGAAAAATGGACTCTCTTAAAAATTACTAATTGAGCAGTTAATTACATTCAGCGATAAGCATACCTGCTGGACCAGACAATAATACCCGTTGGCAAAGAGAAGATATATGTTTTGTCCATTTGATGGATTCCTTGCAACATAAGTTTACATACGCTGAAGACAGAAGAGCATTTTTGGTATTCTCACTGCAAAAGGTTAGGTCCCATTAAAAGATAGTTCTTAACCATAAAAGATAGTTCTTAACCACAAGAGGCTAATCACTCAACATTCAACGGTCCTATTGACTGAGAAAAAGGCAGATTAGTACTTCAGTTATAAGGTCTTATTAGAACTTAGAACTACTCAGTGCTATTGCATTATGACCAGTTAACCCATTCTTCTTGCCATCACCTGTCTGTGCTTACTGGCTCAAAAATGAATCCAGAAAAGAGAGGTGCAACCGGTGTCCATAGCAAAAGAATACACAGATAATTCAATGTCAAGATAGAGCCTATCATCACTGTGAAGTAAATAAACAACAGAAATAGGATAACACTATCCCTGGTAGTACTTGATGTCATTGAGAGCTATAGTGAAGACATAACCAGATAAGACTAATAGAATGAAGTCAACCATATCTGGTGTCCTGCTATGAAAACCCACACCTTATGATGTTACACAATTAAACAAACTAGGACAAATTGTCCGCATAGAGATCACTCAGAATTTTCAGTGATGGAAGTGGTATACAAGAGATAAATAAAGGGCAATATAATGCACCATACCAACAATATTGAACTTAGGAGATTATCCTATACCTTACCGAGGCATTGCATAATAAAAGCAAAACATTGGTGGATCAAGATTTAGGGACTAAATGCACCTTTTGTGTCATCAAAAGAGCAACATTCATTTCTCTTCCATTAGCTTCTCTAAACTAAGTTCCAAATTGGCATTCATTTGCAGACCAAATTACTGCAACTTTGTAGGTTAAGCAGCTAGTGCATACCTCAGATAATATGGAAAACTATCAAATGAATCTGATATATCACTTGCATTAACGACCACCTTCTTCAGATCCTCTTTCAACAGTTGATGTTGAGCAAACTGTACATTTTCTTCAGAAGCAAGCTGGCTCTGTTCCTCCATTGTTTTACATAAACTGCTGACTATCTCTGTATCTATTGAAGTTGAAAACAAAATAATATGAGGCATGTAGTTTTCGTCAAAAGTCCAAGCTCATTTCAAAGTACATGTGCATGCAATTCTTGTAATCAGACTATTGAACTCGTTTATCTTCCCTCTATATGCATTTATTACTAAAATCATGCCACGAACTAAGAACTTATGTGCAATGCATCAACATAGGAACATTATGTTCCCATCTGCAATTTTCCTGATTTCATAATCCCTACATCCATGTGCCTGATCCAAATATGCCTTACAAATAAATGGATGGACTACATGCTATGAGCCCTCAAAAGTTTACAGGGTTAAGAGGGAGAACAAAACTGTTATAAAATAGCCTCACCATGAGGAACCAACGGAGGGCGGCCATTTCCAAAGTTAAAGGGCACTACCGATAACTTGGCTCCTTTAGATGATAACTGATCCAATGTACCTTTGGTAACTGGATACTGCCCTTGCTGAAAAGCACATGTGGACGAAAACGTTGATGTGCTTGATCTTTCCTCTGGAAGTTGCTGAAATATCTGCCAACATGTTAAGGAGTTTCATATACAACATTAATACTTTTCTGAACAATCAATTACATTAGGGAAACAGATGCCAGTACAAGCAACACTTATATGCACAAGGGTAGTTGGTGATGAAAGGATACATAAGCATGTCTCCCAAGTGAACTAAAAATAACTTCATCGCCTCCAACCAATGTGACCTTAGCAGTCTTATCTAATGCCTTCCCATTTACATGGACAGCTTTAGATACGTAAATCTCGAGAGCAGCACCCCTCTGGTACAAGAGGTCAACATTGAGAGTAAGAAAGTCAAAAAAAAGAAGAAGGCAAGATGAAAACACGTAAGTCAAAATTAAGAAAAAAGAATGCAACTATACCTTAACATGCTTCAATTTGCAAACAAGTGATCCAGGAAATGACTCTGTCAGCCTCAAATCATAATTTCCACCATGGCCAACCGTAAAATGGGTAGCATAAATAGGTACTGAAGGAGACTGGAGAGGACAAAGATGAACACAATCATGAGCAAAGACAAAAGGACTCCATGGTGCAAATTAACACAGTAGAAGTAAATGAGGCTGGTGTTCTCTCAAGAGGCAGGCACCCTTTGCCAATAACTCTCCATCAGCATCCATTCAAACCTTTAAAATAATGAAATGCTGAACAAACACAACCTAATCCCAAATGCTCTTGTATATTTTCACCCCCAACCTATCTAAACTTGTTAACTTTTGTTTTGTTTTGATTTCAGATCAGATAAAATACACAGAAGGTATAGCACTAAGAACTAAGGACAGAAGTTATGCCACTAAGAATTGAGGGGTTTGTACTTCTTTTTTCTGCAGAATGTGTGATTTAGTCCTTATAGTCCTTAAAGACCCCAACACAAATCCAAGTTCTATATATAAAAAAAAAACCTTTGCAACAAAAAATTACTCTGTTTCCTGAAATCTGCTATTACTGTAGCACGTCATTGTCTATCAATGGAGTGATCTTACTGAACTCAATAGGAAATTTCAGAACATATTGTTTCAACTGATTGGAGGTTGATCACCGAACCTCGGAAGATTGAGAAATCAGTCTTCCCCAAGCCTCAGCACGCCCGTTGGCCGCCGCCTGCCTTGCCTTCCAGAGTGAGAGTTCTTCCGCTGATGGAACATTTATATACTTTGTCCTTTTCTTCTTCACTGAAGAATCGAAACAAACCCAAATCAGAAACCTATCTCCCCTGAGCTAAATCAATCCTAATACACCTGAACCGTGACCCCAAAAGTCGGAAAACCCAACCTCCAGAGTTCGATACCGTTGACGACGCCGGTACGGCGCCCGTGGGCCTTGCCACACCCTGCAGGTTTTCCACCGAGCTGTCGAGCACATCTATCGCCGCCGCCGCCGCCGCGTCTGCTTCCCCCGCCTTCGCGGCGGGAGTCCCCACCGTTGCCTCCGTCCTCTCCGCCTACCGTATACCAAACCAACACAAAAATCAGATAAAACCCCTCAAAATCTACCCCGCGTGAACACATGCAACGGGCCACACGGCAACCTTCGCCCGCTTCCCCGACCGGCTCCGAGGCGTGGAACCCGCCCCCGCCGCCGCCGCAACATCCGTCGCCGGCGACGCCTCCTCCTCCGACGCCCGCCGCTTCGCCGCGGCGCTCCGCCGCGTATCCACCATCGCGCCCGCCGGGTCCCCTCCCCGGATCGGCGACGCGCGCACGCAAAGGGAGGAAGCCGCGGCCGCCGCGAGGGACCGAACCGTAATTTCGCGCGCCGAGACGAGCCGAGCCGAGAGAGGAGACAACGGAGAAGAGAAGAGGCTTGGGTTCTCCCCTCTTTTCCGTTTAAGGAACGCGAGGTAGGTGGTGGGGGGAGGAGGCCCGCGCTTATATATAGCCCCGAGCCCCCGACCGGTAAGCGGCTCGGGTGGCGCAGTATTATTGCCGGTTCGCTTAAAAGAACCGGCCGGTTTAGTTTAAAGCCGCAGACATTTTGCCGACTTGGTGGTGGTGTGGTGTGGTGCGGTGCGTTGAGTCGACGAGACGGTGAGCCAGAGGCGGAGGGGACGTTGACCTGTTGTTGCGGCGGCGTTGGGTGATGCGTGCGGCTACCGGCTTGATCGGTCGGTTGGGCCCGTCCGACCGGTCGGGTGGTGGGGTTTAGGTGCGGTGTAGAAAGGGAGGCGCGCGGCGTTAATTGGGCGAGATTAGGATTCGGATTAGGATAAAACACGCATGGTTTTTGGGTTTGATGTTGCTTTCCCGGCCGTTCAATTTGTACTGTCGTTTCTTTTTTCCCCATCCTTTTCGTTGATAGACTGTGTTTGTCTCGTTTGGACAAATGCCAAGATGGATATCCCTAGTCATGGGATTTTCTCACGATTTATCGATCCCGACTTCGACTTACCAAGTACGGCGGATGCTACCAAGGGTAGTTGCCAATTTTTACCGACAATTTCAATTTGTTTTTTTACCTTTGTTACAAAATATAAAATTCTAGCTATATGTATCTGGACTAATATTTGTCCAAGTGCATAGCTAGAATTGTCGTTCGAAAGCGTAATTATAAACTTGCTCTCTATGGAGTTAACCCCTATTCAACCAGTGTGACGTTGTGGCTAGATTTGGTACTGAGTTATTTCGGCTTTTGGTGGCTAGCGATGTTGCTACGGATACGGTTTAGTGATATGTTTCATTTTAAAAATGGTAGGTAGATAGCTTCTGGACGTATTCATATGTATTCAACACCTTGCGTCAATGTATCCCTTAGCTTGTTTGCAATAAGTAACGTGTCGTATACATCTACCACTACAAAGAAAAACATTTTATAGATGTTAAGATATTGGTATCACTTTTTTCGGTGGAAAGCAAGAAACGTCTACTTGATTTCCTACGAAGGATAACTGCACCTTGAGGATGTATCACGTAGGTCGACCTGCAATACTTTGGAAGTATTACATGTCATGTATATCATCTTTGTTCACCTAGTTTAATGTTTCAGTTTATGATGAATCGCTAAAACAAGGCATTTTTTAAGATATCATGGTATTAATATTCGCCCTCTTTTTCGCTGTAAAGGAAGAAACGGCTATGGGTTTTCCTACAACATGTGGTTATATGATTTGCGTGAATATAGATTCGTAACTCTCTAGAATCACGTCTTATAAGTTAATATTCCCTTAGTTTAGGCCATGTTTGAATCTCCTGAAGATGAAGATAAAGATAAAGTGTTTCACGTAAAACGAGGTAACATTAACATGTGATTAAGTGAGTTTTAATTATTACAAACTTGAAAATGGATTGACATTTTAGAGCAACTTTCATATTAAAAATTTTTGCACGAAACGCACCGTTTGAAAGTTTGAAAAGCGTGTCACGATAATCTTTATCTTTTATCTAAAGTTTTATGAGTTTAGAACAGGGCCTAATGTTTCAATTTGTGATGAAACGTTAAAACATTGAATTTTTTTAAGATATTATGGTGTTGATCCGCCTTCTTTTTGGTTGGAAAGGAAGAAACGTCTAAGGCTGAGTTCGTTTTCTTGAGTTCCCAACTCACCCCACTCGTTTTCCACGCGCACGCTTTTCAAACTGCTAAACGGTGTGTTTTTTGCAAAAAGTTTCTATACAAAAGTTGCTTAAAAAATCAAATTAATCTATTTTTCAAAAAAAATTTAGCTAATTCTTAATTAATCACGCGCTAATGGACCGTTCCGTTTTTCGTGCGCACTGTGTCTTCCCAACACAGGGAAACGAACACACCCTAAGAGATTCGCTCTAACCTGTTGTTAACGCCAGAATTTGATAAGCCCCAAAGTCATCATCGGCCTGGTTTGTATATCGGCTCAGAGTAAATATCGGCCTCAAAGTCTGTATCGGCTTCGGAGGTCTACAAGCGGCCGATAGGAGTTATCCATATTTTCAGCAGTCGGATTCTTGTTAGATTCGGGAAGATCTTATCTAGAGAAGACCGAGTTTGAGGAGGATGTGGCTTGTATCTTTTAATTAGGATAAGTTTGTTAGTTTCCTTCTTATCTTTAGGAAAGTTTGAGTCGTATTCTATTAGGATTTTTGTTAGCCTATGGGTATAAATATGTAAGCCCGTAGTTCATGTAATTTTTATCACACGATCAATACAACTTCGGCGCATCGCCAACCTTTTACTTTCGTCTTCTTCGGCGAGTTCATGCCCTTCTCACGAGGGGTAAGTCTCGTTATGGCTGCCTGCGTTGTCGGGGCTAGGGCTTCGTCGTTCTGATCTCAACAACGTAAGCACCTATTATCATATATCTTAGTCAATCTGGTTCGGCTTCTCGATTTAGTCTTATCGGCCGAGATTCGCTTTAGGGTTTATGCCGGTATTGACTAAATTGCCTTGCTAGATTAGATTGGCTAAGGTATCCACCACCCTGAAAATCAGTCAAGGGCTTGATTGTCTAGGTCTTGCGTTTCTTCTCATACTTAGTGCTGCATCAGTTCGGTTTGACCTACTAAGTCGTGATTAGAACCGTAATCTCTAGCCTGCTTATTGACTGCCAATAAGGGTTTCATCGGGGTTTCAGCCGGTGAGTTATCTGGACGTTGCATCGGCCCAAGAGTTTTACATATAGATTGGATCTGGCCGATGACAACAGAGTATATATTGTTTATCTGCTTGTTGAGAGTTTATGCCATCGGACTTCTGGCCGATGTGTGCTTTAATCTTCATATCAATGTTTATCTTATATTTATCTGGATTATGCTATATCATATTGCTACATCATCATGTTATCGTCAGCCGATCGTCTCTATATAGATATTTGTTCAGTACATCGGCTGGAATTGTGCCATCGGCTCATCGGCCGATCGGTTGTTTTGGCTATCGGCCTATCGGCCGATACGTTTTTGCCCTATCGGCCTATCGGCCGATAGACTTTCTGTTATGTTGTTTTGCATATCTTGTCAGTGGCAGGATCAAACTGACTGGCACGCCCGCGCTTCATCAATTTTAGGACCTGCACTGGAGCTAAGCAGATCTCCCAGGCCTTCGTGTGTCCGCACGCCGGATCCTCATCGGCGGTACGGATTTGGCGTCAACACATTTTTGGCACGCCCGGTGGGACCGTGTTTTGGATTGAAGATTTTTACACGCGCGTGGAACCCACGATCACAACAATATGTCTGATCAAGAAGTCAAGGCCAAGGAAGAACAATCTCTCAAGCCGGTAGAGGAAGAAGAAGAGCCGATGGACGATGAGACGCTTCAAAAGACAGTTGATGAAATTGTTCGTCGCACTGTGTTTGATCGATCTGGAGTTTTGGTGAGTACATTACATGGTTTGATCGAGAAAATAGTTCCCAGAGTGATTGCCTTAAGAAATCAGATTGGGGGGCAAATCGACGAACAATTTCAGCATCGGCAACACGACATTGGCTTGGGGGGCAAATAGATCAGCATCAGCCTGGAGAGCTACATCAACAATATCGGCCAGAAGAAATTCAAAGATATCAGTCTAAAGAAGATTGGGCCGATATGATTGCAAAAGTAATAGAGGAACAGTTTAGAATTAGACCTAAGGGACATATTTCTATGTATCGGCTGCCATATCCTGAATGGTTTGATAGAGTTCCATTTCCAGGCCGGTACAAGATTCCAGACTTTTTCCAATTTTCAGGGCAAGATGATATATCTACGAGGGAACACATCAGCCGATTTTTAGCCCAATGTGGGGAGGCATCGGCTGAAGAAGCTCTGAAAGTTAGATTGTTTCCATTGTCTTTGACTGGATCGGCTTTCACATGGTTTTCATCATTGCCACCAAATTCTATCAGAGGTTGGGCCGATCTTTAGAAGCAATTTCACCAGTATTTATTGTTTATCTGCTTGTTGAGAGTTTATGCCATCGGACTTCTGGCCGATGTGTGCTTTAATCTTCATATCAATGTTTATCTTATATTTATCTGGATTATGCTATATCATATTGCTACATCATCATGTTATCGTCAGCCGATCGTCTCTATATAGATATTTGTTCAGTACATCGGCTGGAATTGTGCCATCGGCTCATCAGCCGATCGGTTGTTTTGGCTATCGGCCTATCGGCCGATACATTTTTGCCTTATCGGCCTATCGGCCGATAGACTTTCTGTTATGTTGCTTTGCATATCTTGTCAGTGGCAAGATCAAACTGACTGGCACGCCCGCGCTTCATCAATTTTAGGACCTGCACTGGAGCTAAGCAGATCTCCCAGGCCTTCGTGTGTCCGCATGCCGGATCCTCATCGGCGGTACGGATTTGGCGTCAACACCTGTAGCTACACCTAGCACGTCACATTGGCAAATATTTAATACTTAGAGTTATTTTGTGGCATGTATATAGTTTTAGATAAGTTATTGTTCCCTAGTTGAACGTTTCATTTTGTTATGAAAAGTTAAAACAATACAAATTATATTGGTGTAGCTTTTTTTGAAAAGGTAGAAACATTTACTATATTTAATTCAGGGAAAATTGCAAAAACCACCTTACAAGTCACTTGGAGTTTGACATTTCACCTCATAAGTTATTTTGTTGTAAATACCCACCCAGTTTTATTGCAAAACCACCTCTAATGTGCACATACTTAACCGAATTAACATGTTTTCATAAAGTGTGAGCCATTAATGTGTTTTTTTACCAAAATTAAATATTTTCAGAGTATAGTCTTGACCCTTTTTATTTTGAAGATTCCACGAATAAAATTGTTGATGAGAGCTTAAACATTGCCGCATTGAGTTTCGCTATATGCACAAAAAAAAGTTCAATCAAACATGAAAAATAAATCTAATGCAAGCACTTGGATAAGATTGACTCGGCTAACTTAGCATGTGGTGACTATACATCAATGATAACGGGCTAATTCGGTTAAACACGTGCACATTGAAATGATTTTTGCAATAAAACTAAGTAGGTGGGTGGTTATCTGCAACAAATTAAATGACTTATAGAATAGAATGTCAAATCAAGTGACTTATGGGATGGTTTTTGCAATTTTCCCTTTAATCCACCTTGCAGCTGAAATTAATGACATGAAACACATGTATTGAAAACTTTGTGCTGATGCACCATGTTGACATGTTTGCAGTACTTCAAGTATTTCATGATAATAGAGCGGAATTTTCTCTTTTTCCATTGTATTCCCTGCAATAATGAGGGTTTTTGTGAGAGAAAAACATGAGGTGTCGATCGGTTGGATGGTTTATTTGATATTATAAATATAAAAGTGGAGCTTTTTGTAAAATGCAAACCTCACATGGCATTTTCCAAGGAGAAAAAAGTTCCGAAAAAATGAAAATTGCTTCCCGAAGGGTTTTAGTTTCAGGTGATGTATATCGTCTTATGGAAAAGTGTGTTGGTTGGATTTCGACTTATATAATTAACCATACCTCTTATTGCATTAGGCTAACGTTTAAGTTTGGAAGTACTTCCTAGCATGTAAATTGTCACATGTGACAATGTACGTACCACTACAAAACACCTCATAGGTATCGGTTTACTTAAAACCGGCACCTATTACCATTTTCATCTCTATGGGACAAAAAATCTATATAAAAACTGGCACCTATAGTATAGGTGTCGGTTTTTTAAAAAAACCAAGACCTATATTTATATTATAAGTGTCGGTTATAGAGAAAAACCGACACCTATAGTTTAAAAACCGGCATCTATAGTATTGGTATCGGTTATTTATAAAAACTGATACTTATAATAAACTATAGGTGCTGGTTTTTCTCTAGAACCAGCACCTATAATATAAGTATAGGTCTCGATTTTTAAAAAAACCCGGCACCTATATTATAGGTGCCGGTTTTTTTAAAACTAGGACCTGAGCTGAGCCGAGTCGAGCCAGTACCCCAGCCACCATGATAAAAATCGCTCCCACCAGTGCCCTGGCCTCTCTCGCACTCCTCCTCTCCACCCGCTGCACTGTCGCCTCCCCTCTTCGATCCTCCTCCAGATCCGACCGGCGGCAGTGGCAACGACGCGGGTGCTGCAAAGACGGCCCGCTGGTGCGCTGGAGACAAAGTGGGCGCAGCGGAGACGAAGCAGTGGGAGTGGCAACGGCATGAATGCAAGGGAGGCGCACGCGGCGGTGGTGGCAACGACGCGGGTGCAGCGGAGACGGCGTGGATGCGGTTGTTCCTCGTCTACATGCTCACAGTGCTTGTGCTCGCCGCCAGTGAGCTCTTCCGCGACGACGACCCGCTCGACCTCCGCTTCCCCTGTGCAGGTTCTATCTTTTCCCCTTAGTTTCTTTCTTTCATTTTTCAAGATTTGGATCGATTATTGGTTCGTGATTTTTATGGCATCAGTTACCTTGTTTCTCTGTCTAGCCTCTCCCGGAATCAGATCCTTCTCCTCTTCCTCCTCCTCCGCTAGAATCCTTCTCTCGCCTTGATTGTTATTACTTCGTCTCGGGGAGATCGTGCACACCCTCCCTCGAGGCGCGGAGGCGAGGTGTGGGAGGTGGCGGCGGAGGCAGGGAGTGTTGCTTCCGTGCGCACTGGGGCTGGATGCAGGTGAGGGTGCGGAGCGGCGGTGCTGTGGCTTTTTTTTATTTGTTGAATGCTATAGGTGTCGGTTGTGGGGTAAGAATCGACACATATAATTTTTATAAGTGTCGGTTACAGAACCGGTATCTTTGTGGTTAGGCAAAGTTACCGACAAATTGGTATTGCCTGAGAAACCGGTACCTATAGCTAGTTCCCAACTGACACCAATAGGGGTTTGTGTAGTAGTGACGTGCTCCTGCGAGTTTTCTGAACTTCCATTTCAAACTCTGGTTAGGCTGCTACTGCTCTAGTATTTTTGACCAAGTTATTTACTCTCTCTATATCAAAATATAAGCATTTTTTATTAAGCATTTAGACAAACATATTTTCTCAAAATTCTTATATTTTGAGATGAGAAGAGTAATTATTTTGACGAGTAAATTGCATATTGGGCCATGTGTTTTTACCATGGTTTCAGACTAGATACTTAATGTTTTCACTTTCAACTAGATTTTGTTTCCAAAAGGTTGCACTTTGAACCAGTAGCCCACCAGTCAGTGCTTGTCTCTCATCTTTATCTCTCTCCGGTCTCCATCAATGGCATATGCGAACGTGACCTCGAGCGAAGTAGAGTTAGCGCCAGCCCGGATCTTGAGCTTGGTGTGGACAAGGTAGAGCTTGAGCAGCCCAAAATCGGCAACAATGGAGGTTGACCTTGACCTCAAGCTAGGATGGTGCATCTAGTGGGGTAGATGGTGGCGGATTCCGAGCACAGGGTTGACACCGGCGGAGCCTAAGTAGATGTGGAACCCGAGCTTGACCTCTGCCCACACTGCATCACCCCCATCGCACCGATTGGCTCAGCCATGGGCTCATTCTATGTTAGCTTCATCCCCAGCTCCATCTCGACCTTCATCCTCGCCATCCCTAAGCCCGAGATCCTCTCTACCGGAATCACCCCCCGACTATACCTCAACCCGTCGTCATCAGGCTCGAAGATCCTCTCTGTTGGCATTGTTGTCCCTCTCTTTCCTTGACTTGACCTCAATCTCAACCTTGCCCTAGTCTCGACCTTGACTTCAAGCCTCTTTGGTCATGCATTCCATGGGCTCAAGCTCCTGCGCGCCCCTGAGATCATGAGGTAAAAGAGGAGATTCTTCGTGCTTTGATTTTTTATCCCCTAGCCTACATGACAGGTGGATCACTAGTTTAAAGTGTAACCTTCTGACAATAAAATATGATCTAAAGTGAAAATATCATTGTAAAACTATAATAAAGAAAAATATAATCTAATATGTAATTTATTTTGGAGTACTAGTACGTAGGAGTACCCGGCTATGCGAGTACAGTAGAGATGGGGGAGGTCTTTACCTGTATGCCATTAAAAAAGATGGTGCCTGCCTCTGTGTCACTAAAAAGTTCGAGCCTTCCTCTATGCCATCGTCGAACTTAATCGCGTCCTAGAAACCATTCCGTCGCTATTCTGTTAGGGTTGAACCGTTTAACAGCTCTGACATGTGGGCCCGGGCAGGAAAAATGTCCATCTTGCCCATTCAGTCGCTGGCATATTGGGCCCCGTTGACCGATGTTTACCGTGTCACTCTCTCTCTTCTCACTCGATTCTCCTCTCTCCGTGGCGACAAACCCTAGCGGCGCCGGTGGCGGATCCGAGGGTTTGGAGGAGCACGGGAGCGTGGATCTAACCGTGCATTGGGAGGAACAGAGGAAGGGGGAGGAGCAGCCATGGCGTGGAACGGCGCCGGCGAGCGCCCGGATTGGTTTTTGGACGGGTGAGTTCTTTCTTTCCCCCTTTGATTTTGCTAACTTAGGCCATCCTGATTGCCTCTCCATGATGCATTGATGTTCAGTGCCCAGCGCAACCGATCCGTGTTAGGGTTTAATGATTACGTGCTCCTATGTCAGTAGGAACTGTTTATTCAAACATGGATGCTTTTAAGATTGCTTTAACTAGCCATGCTGTCAAACATGAGTACAACTATGACATTGAGAAAGGTGATACAGGGAGATACAGGGTGAACTGTGCACAAAAGAGTGATGGTTGCAAGTGGAGACTTCATGCCTCAACTGGGAAGGATGGAAACACTATACAGGTGATGTATTGCATTGTTTTCTTTGATTGCTACCCAATTTTCATTAATGCCTGGTTTGTCTGGTTTGTCTGGTTTGCAGGTGAAAAAAGTCCCCTACCCTCACACATGTCAGAGCACTAGGAGGCAAGGAATATGTGTTGGGGTCACTCAATTCTGGGTGTGCAGTCAGGTGGTTGATTGGTTGAAGGAAGATGGGAATATTGGGCCAACAGAACTGCAGAGGAGGTTGAAGGAACACCATAAAATTCAGGTGCCCTACAAGAGAGTATACAAAGGTAAATACCTTGTTATGGATAAGATTTATGGGCCCTGGGACAAGAGTTTCAATAACCTGTATAGGTTTAAGGCTCAGTTAGAAGAATCAAGTCCTGGATCATTTTTTGTTATTGATCATCACACCATAAACCAAAAAATAAGATTTTGTAGGCTATTCTTTGCATTGAAAGCATGTGTTGATGGATTTCTTAGAGGATGTAGGCCATATCTTGCAGTAGATAGTACTTTTTTGACAGGAAGGTTTAGGGGACAGTTGTGCATAGCTTGTGCAGTAGATGGGCACAACTGGATGTACCCAGTAGCTGTTGGGGTTATTGACTCAGAGACAAATGAGAACTGGGTGTGGTTTATGGAGAGATTGAAGGAAGCAATAGGTACCCCAGATGGCCTGACATTCAGCACAGATTGTGGGCAGGCAGTCATGAAGGAGGTTAGTGAAGTTTTTCCAACTGCTGAACATAGAGAGTGTATGTATCACCTAGTTCAAAATTTCAAAAAGAGGTATAGTGGAAAAGTATTTGATGATCCAATTCCACTACAATCTGTGCCACCTTGTCCTGAGGAAACTGTGCCACCTTGCCCTGATGAATCTGTGCCACCTTGTCCTGATGAATCTGTGCCACCTTGCCCTCCTGAATCTGTGCCACCTTGCCCTGATGACACCGTTCAGGAGGACACCCAGCCATTGCAGGTTTTGCTGCCCCATACTTCACCCAGAAAGAAGCTATGCACCAAAAGGAAACTTACCCCAAGAAAAAGGCAAGTTGCAGCCACTCCATCAAGCCCAGACAGCCCTGCTAGAAATACCAGGAGCAAGAAGCTCCAGCTGAAGTAAAAAGTGCTTGTTCTTTTGGTCTGTGGCCACTGTTCTTTTGTTTTTGTGATGGTGAAAAACAACTGCCATGTGGTTCTTTTGGTCTATAACAATGCAAACCAGTAAAGTAGAATGCTAAGTTGATAAGTGCTTCTGCCATGTGGTTATAATATTTTGTTACATTCTGCACAATTATACTATCATTGCAAGTTCATTCTTCATTCATTCATCATTCATTCATCCATCCATTCAAGCACACATCCATTTATCCATCACTACTCACACACACAACCACCTACTTCTTGAAAATAACATACATAGCAAGAAAAATGCAAACATACACCATCTTTTCAAGCCACTTAAGCTGCTGCATCACCCTATTGTCCACTTGTGCATTGCCTACAACTCCAGCAGCCTCAGAACCTTCCTGCATGATAGCCAGTGGAGGTGCAGTAGTGAAACTTGCTGGTGCTGCCACTGCCTGTAGGGGAACAACATGAATTGCAGCAGGGGCATGAGGTGTCTGCACTCCAATGTCTACCATTTCATCCTCCCACTGATAATACTGACAGCCTCCAATCTGAAAGCCAAACCATCATCACATTGTGAGCAAAGAAAAAAAACCTAAAGACAAGATGTGAGCAGAGAATTAAACACAAACTGCAAAATAAGGGCACTTGTGAAAGACACGGTTGTTGTTCTTTTCTGTTGTCGAGATGAACCGGTTTGCAAGCACATGGCAGTTGGGGCAAAGCACCCGCTTCACCCTACCACCATAGCTGCTAGAGGATGCTTGGAACATGCCTGCAGAAGATGAGAGGTGAGAATAGGAGAGATGAATGAGATGGAAATGGAGTGGGAAGAATTATATATAGAAGGGCCAGGGGCAATTTGGCACCAAACAGCCCCATCTTTGGCGCCAAAAATGGCCACTCAACCCTAAGGGCAACTAGGTCATTTTGCTGTGCTGTTACCCACCGTTAGGACCAAAAACGGACGGAATGGTTTCTAGGCGCGATTAAGTTCGACAATGGCATAGAGAGAGGCTCGAACATTTTAGTAGCACAGAGACAGACACTATCTTTTTTAATGGCATACAGGTAAAGACCTCAGTGTGAGGTCGGCCGAGGCGTCATGATCATTCGATTGATTAAAGGAAACAGGAACAGTGGAGCAACATGCGTCATGGTGTGCTAACAGCCGCGCGGCCCACCACCGAACACCCAGCTAATTAACGCTTTTTGGTGTTGGGAAATCGCGTTGCGTTTTCCTCTAGTATTTGGGGCCGCACAGCCGACTTGCCCAGCTAGCTACACCACCTGTACGAGTACTAGATCGCACGTGTTCTGTTCGGCGTTGTTCCATCGATCCCTGTACTGTCAAGAGAGAGTATAGCAGGTTGGTGGGGAGTATTTTATTTACTCACTGCGCGAAGTCGAAAGGCTTTACAATCTGCACGTTTCGTCAGCGGGGACCGACGCGACGCGAGTGTGCACGATGAGGTCCAGCCTTATCGCTTGTAGTTGTATCGCTGGTGAGAGCTAAGCTACGCTTTGTGAAGTATAATTTGGTTCTTCTGTAGCCAAGTTCTACAAGCCTCGCTCGACAGATCTTCCAGCTACTACTACCTGAGAATTAGACACGGATATTAAACAAAATGATAAAATTAAATGGAGAAAGATTATGATTGGTTGAGAAGTAAATATAGTTAAAAAAATTGAATGATGAAGGCTTGTGATTAGTTAGAAAGAAAATGTTGATTAAAAAGTTATTATAATTGGAGACAAATTCTAAATGTTAAAAAAATTTTATATTTTGAAACGAAAGAAACATCTAACTAGCAGCCTAGTACTGTATACCTCTCCTAATACTTAACGGTGTTCTTTTTTCGAAGATGATTTTGACTAATTAGCTACGGACAAAATGAAAAATATCATTCGCAATTAAGTATTAATTATTAAAAACATGAAAAATAAATTTAATTATTTTTTAAAACATCTATTATATAAAGTTTTCGTATAAAACATATTATTTAATAATTTAAAAAACGTAGTAACCGAAAAACGTCGAATAGAAGTTCAAGCTTGCTACTTCTCATTACGAACTGTATGTTTTATATGAAAACTATAGTTGATTCTTATAGCAAAATTTGCTACATGACACTCAAAGTTCGTGATATTTGCTATGAGACATTCAAAGAACGTGTATTTTCTCGTGGACACTTAAAAATATGATAATTAGTTGCTGGACATCCATCACATTATTTTATTATTTCTAGTGAAAACGAAGAGAGAAACAGTAGTGAAAGTATGAATCTGCCCCTGTCCATACATCACAATCCACCCTTCTAGTGAGCAGCGAGCAGAGGAACTCCATAGCCACCTCGACGGGCAGGTCCGGGTTTGGTGGCGGCGACGCAAAGAGGAGGGTATGGGGGCAGTGCCTGCGTGCCACCGCTGCCATTCCACCTCCACCAACGATAGCAACAGGAGGAGGCAATAGGGGAGACGACGGCGCAGGGGAAGGCGTAGGCGGCGAGGGCGGGGCAAGGCAGGAGGCAGTGGGCTTCCAGCACCGGAGCTTGGCGTTGTGGAGGCGGGTGAGGACGATGGTTGTCGACGACGCCCGTGGTGGCGGCAGTCGAGATGGAACGGGGCCTGCGCGCCACCACCACCGTCGTTCCACCTCCGCCAACAGCAGCAACAGGAGGAAAGGAAGAGATGGCAACACAAGAGAAGGCGTAGGTGGAGAGGGTAGGAGGCGGCGGGCTTTCGGCACCAGATCTTGGCGCTACGGAGGTAGGCGAGGGCGCCGGGGCAGAGGAGGCGGCGGGCTCCTAGCGTCGTGGAGGCGGTTGAGGGCATCGTCGAGGCAGGTGAGGACACCGGGGCACAGGAAGTGGCAATTCTCGACTACACCCATGATGGCGGTTGTCGAGAGGGAACGAGGCCTACGTGCTGCCGCTGTCGTTCCACCTCCACTAACAGCGGCTGCAAGAGGAAGAAGAGGAACAAAGAAAGAGAGGAGATATGAGATTGACGAGTGAGGTCGACCTTTAAAATGTTAACTACTAGACATCAATTTTATAATAGCTGCTAGACCTGGTCGGGTTATACATATGGTCCCGTGGGCAAACTTGTCTTTTATGAAAGTTTCTCTCTCCGTTTTTACTAGAAATAATAAAATAATATGGTAGGTGTCTAGCAACTAATTATCATATTTTTTAGTGTCCACGAGAAGATACACATTAATTTTTTGGTTCCTGAAAAAATAACCAGTCACCCTAAAACTTTATTTTAGCGGTAATCGTTCCATTGAAATTCATATAAATTCTTTCTCTCCCTCTTCTCTTCTGCTCTTCGCTCGTTCACGCAGGCACACATGCAGTCTGTCGCCGCCGCCGCCTCCCCACCCAACCACGCTAGCCTGAGACCCTGTCAGTATGGCCTCCTCTCCCTGTCCCAATTAGATTTAATTGAATGTTTGCTCACTTAAATTGATTAAATTAATTTAATTTTAAGGCTCAAGGAACGTTAGGAGTTTGAAGTTACAGTGTTTAATTTATCGTAGTAAATCAAAAGGAAGGTGAATGTTTTCTGAGAAATAATCCAAGGATTGATTAACAAATCGATAACAAACGTCATTTACATCTAATTAGTGGTAGCTCTATGGTGGTGTAACGGATCGAGGATGGTCGATGGCTAGTTGGTGATGATCAGTTTAATCTCTTTCTCTTCCTATTTTCATGAGTCTGTTAATCTTCATCTTCTTTTTTGCCCTATAAAAGAAGAATAAATATGATCTCCCATGCGTGAAGGAGAACATACACCTGTTAACACTAGAATTTCGCAATCTACTCAGAGAGGAAAAAAAACCGACGCAGAGAAGAGGGAGCCGTTCGAGTCAGAACGGTTACGCTATCGGACCAAGCCGAGTATCGGACCCAGTTTTGTATCGGACTCAGCGGTGCATCAGGCCAGGCGGAACGCCGACAGAGGGGCTGTATCGGCCGATGTGGGTTCAATGTGGCCATCGGTTGGTGGAAGCAGGAAGCCGATGGGGCAGAGTGGGCTCGGTTTGGGCTTGAGTCAAGCTTCAAAGGAGATTGCCAAGTAGGGATAAGACCCGATTTTAGGCAATTGTATCTCTTAATTAGGAAGTTAAGGTAGTTTCGATCTAATCTATGGCAAGAGTCCGCCATAAGGGCTTGTTTGTTAGTTATAGATAAAATCGTGTCCTATATGGACAATGTTGTAAATCATGGGTATAAATATCCCGGTAGTTTGTACTTAGAAGGTCTCTCAATTCAACAATCAAAAACAACTTTTGGCGCATCGCCACCCTCGCAAGAGGTTGATTTCCGACGAGTTCTTGCTTGCCCAGACAGAGGTAAGAACTCGTACCCGACGATCTAGTCGTCGGGGCTAGCGTGTCGTTTTAGACATGTTAAGCCCTGACGACGTGATCGTCGTTTATCGTATCTTGGATGATCTTGACGTGGCGTGCTAATTCTATCTCGCCAGCGGTAAACTTGTTTTAGGGTTTGTTGCTGACGATGGTCGAATTAGTTTGCTTATCTGGATCCTTCAAAGTATCTACCATCCCTAAAAGCGATCGACGGCTTGATTGTCTTTGTGTTAATTCTCGATTCACACTTTGTGTTTGTTGGCGTAGAATTTAGACCCGCCTTGCAACCAAACGGGTTCCACGTTTCCACGGTGGCCTGGGAGATCTGCTTAGCTCCAGTGCAGATTCAATGGCTTGCCTAGGTACGTGTAGGGCGTGCCAGTTGATTTGATCTACAATCAACAAGATTAAACAAGTGTTAACGGTGAAATTTGATAGTCGACTTGGAAAGAAAAGGGGAAACCGAAGCAGAGAAGACAGATTGAATTGGAGTCAGACCAGGCTTCGTATCGGACCCAGTAACTGTATCGGACTGTGGATGTGTTGCCATAAAGAGCGTATCGGCCGATACGGATTCGATGTTAACGTGGGCCGATACGGGTTGTGAGTTGATAGTGTCAACGTGGGCTTGGTCTGGGTCCGGAATAAGCTTCAAGGAAGTTGCCAAATAGAGATAAAGCTCGGTTTTAGGCAGTTGTATCTTGTAAATTAAGTAGTTTAGATCTAATCTGTGGCTTAAGTCTGCCGCAAGGACTTGTTTGTTAGTTGTAGATAAGATCGTGCCCTACAAGGGTTCTGTTGTAACCTCGGGTATAAATATCCCGATAGTTTGTACATAGAAACACTATCAATCAATCATACAATCAAACTAATCTACTTTCGGTGCATCGCCAACCCTCGCAAGAGGCTGACTTCTGACGAGTTCTTGCTTCCCAAGAGCAAGGTAAGAACTCGTACCCGACGATTTACATCGTCGGGGCTAGCGTGTCGCTTTAGGCACGTTAAGCCCTGATGATGTGATCGTCGTTTATCGTGTGTTAGCTAATCTTGACGCGGTCTTCTAATTCTGTCTCGTTAGCAGTTAACTTGTTTTAGGGTTTATTGCCGATGATGGTTGAATCAGTTTACTCGTTTAGATTATCTAAGGCATTTACCATCCCCAAAAGCAATCGATGGCTTGATTTTCTTTGTGTTAAGTCTCGATTCACACTTTGAGTTGCTATCGACCTTAGTCCTGTTTCGAGATCTAACACGAAGCCTGTTTTCGATTGTAATTAAGGATAGCGCCGGGGTTTCAACCGGTCTTATCTAATGCATGTGATTATTTATGTTCTTGCATGTGTTTGCCACTTATACATGTGGATCGACGAATATAAATATATCGGTCACAGAGTGTTTTTAAAGACTTCTTTGTGGTTGGTGTATTTATGTTAGCCGATTGACTTGTATAAGTTTACACTAGAGTAATAGCTAGTGTAGTTATCCTCATGAAACCCTCATCGGCCAATTCCATTAATTTGTCACACGCTTTTGGCATGGGCCGATGAGATTAGATCTCTTCAATTTGCTTATTATATTGAGTAAGCCGATACAGCTTTGCCCTATCGGCTGGGCTATAACAATGTGACATCGGCTTATCGGCTGATCGACCATTGTTTTCTGACATGGTTTACTTGTTTCTTGTTGATTGCAGATCAAATCAACTGGCACGCTCTGCGCACGACTAGGCAAGCCAATTTGGACCTGCACTGGAGTTAAGCAGATCTCCCAGACCGCCGTGGAAATGTAGAGCCCGTCTTTTGTTGCGAGGCGGGTCTAAATTCTGCGCCAACACGCTTTTGGCACGCCCGGTGGGACCAAACAACGCAAACCCAGCAACAACAACAAGATCTTCTCAAGATGTCGAAGCAGGTCGAGATTTCCGAGGAGAACATCGTCCCTGTGACCGCCGACCAGCTCAATGCAGAGCAGAAGGCTGAGATGGAAAATCTGGTCGAGCAGTTCCAGAATATGTACCTGCAAACATATTCTAGGACTCGGCAAGGCACCTTGATCCAAAAATCCAAGGTAGTTATGCCGAGTCCCGGAGATGGAGCTGGCACGTCGGCGGCGGCACATGACCACGCCGTCAAGACCGAGGATACTGCAGCGCCGACGTTGCAAGATAGGATTGACTCCGCAGTTCATTCTGCGCTAGTCAACCAGTCGGGGATTCTGGTAAACACATTAACCAATACGGTCAAATCGATCCTAGATGGGACGATTCACCAGTACAAGCCTCATGGGCCGATTTCCTTATCGGAAAATAAGTTCCCTACCTATCAGACCTTGAGGAACGACCTGAGCACGGCTCAGCCGACAGCGCCGATGCCATCCCCATCGGCGCAGCCAACGACAACACTGTCATTGGTCCTTACCAAGCAGACAGGGGGGAGCCCTCAGCATATCACGGAGGAGCAGTATGCACAATGGACCAAGGGGAAGCAACCAGTGATCGAGCCGATGCAGCAAGTTCATATCAACTAGCCATCGGCCGGACAGTCGCAAGCCCCGATTTTCAACAATCCTCCACCACAGGCGGTTTACAATACGCCACAGGGCTACCAGCAGCACACCACAGGGCAGTATGGCGCAGAACCTTGATCACCATTATCAGCCGTACTCCCCCAGGCATTATCAAGCAGAGGATTTGCAACAATCGTATCAGCAATACCTCTCACATCGGCCCGCAGGATACTGGGCCGATATGATAGCCGAAGTGATGCGTGATCAGTTCGGCTTGAAGCCCAAGGAGAACTCTACAGTGTATCGGCACCCGTACCCTGAGGAATTTGACAGAGTGCCATTACCAGGCCGATACAAGATCCCGGACTTCTCCAAGTTTTCAGGGCAGGACAACGTCTCGACTTACGAGCATGTAAGCCGATTCCTAGCACAGTGCGGGGAGGCATCGGCTATCGAGGCGTTGAGGGTGAGATTTTTCCCTTTGTCCTTGTCAGGGTCTGCGTTTACGTGGTTTTCATCTCTACCCTGCAATTCCATCAGAAGATGGATAGATCTGGAGAAACAATTTCATAGGTATTTCTATAACGGCGTACAAGAAATGAAACTATCCGATCTGACCGCCATTAGGCAATGAGTCGATGAATCGGTCCCGGAGTATATTCAACGATTCAGGGACGTAAGGAACAGATGCTACAGCCTTAGCTTGACCGATTCACAGCTCGCCGATTTGGCGTTCCAAGGATTGTTAGGGCCGATACGCGAGAGGTTCTCCTCGCAGGAATTTGAAAGCCTAGCTCACCTAGCACAACGGGTGTCGGCCCACGAACAACGATTCCAGGAGGCTAAGAAATTTACAAAAAAGATCAATGCAGTTTATCAGTATGCCTCCGACGATGACGACGAAGAAGATGTTGATGTCGACCTGGCTGAGTGGGCCCGGATGAGGAAGCCGACAAATTGCCAATGGGTAAAAAAGGGCGACAAAGAAGACAAATTCGACTTCGACATCAACAAGGCCGATAAAATATTTGACCTACTGTTGCAAGAAAAGCAATTTCAGTTGCCAGTAGGTCATGTATTGCCATCGGCCGAAGAGATCAAGAAACGAAGATATTGCAAGTGGCACAACTCTTATTCACACCATACAAATGAATGCAAGATCTTCAGACAACAGATTCAATCGGCCATTGAGCAAGGCAGGATTAAAATCGATGATGCCAAGCGGCCGATAAAGATCGAAGGACACCCGTTCCCAGTCAACATGGTGCGGGCGGACAGGGCCGATGGCAGTGCCCATCGGACCGGCAAGCGACCTTATCAGACCTCTAAGGGCCTGATTAGAAAATACCAGCGGAGGCAGGAAGAACAAGCTCAACACCACGTCGATCAAGACAACTCTTACGACCCACATTTTGAGTGTGAGTTTTTCCGGTTTTGCTGGAATGAGGGGATGAGGTTGCCATCCATTCAGAAGTACCCTGCGTGCAACGGAGCAGAAGATTATTATCAGGGCAACTCAAGCAGGCAAGCGCATTGGCCGGCCAAGCAAAGGAAATCTGTTCATGAGAGGTTAGGGCCGATGCACCAAGACCAACAGACCAAAGCCGAGGAACAGGTCCAGAACCCTCAATGGTGCCCAAGCGATGTATTCACTAAAACACAAAAACGGCGGGTTCAGAGGCTAAGGAGGAAAGAACAAATCCAAGAGCAACAGGTGGCAATAACCCATCGGCCGGCCAAGACCAAGAAAGAGTGGAGGATAAAATCCACGGTGGTCACGGCCGATGAGGGCACCTCCAATACAGCCCGGGCCTCTGCGGCTTCAAAAGGTAAACGAGCGACATCGGCGCCTGTTAACATGGTTTTTATACTGCCAGCAAAGTACAGCGTGCAGGCGACCGATGAAGCAGTGGCCGACGATGAACAATCTTCGGCTAGGCTACAGTTGTCACCAGATCAAGCCATATTTTATAAGCCAGTTGACGATAACTACAGGCACTTGCGGCCGTTATACATCAAAGGATTCATCAACGGGCGGCCGATGACGAAGATGCTGGTCGACGGCGGCGCGACGGTCAATTTAATGCCATACACAACCTTCAGGAAGCTTGGAAAGATACCTGAAGATCTAATCAAGACAAACATGGTGTTGAAAAACTTTGGTGGCAACGCGTTCGAGGTGAAGGGGGTCCTAAACATGGAACTCATCGTGGGCAGCAAGACAATACCCACCACCTTCTTCGTCTTCGACGGAAAGGGTTCATACAGCTTGTTGTTGGGACGGGATTGGATCCACGCAAACTGTTGCGTCCCTTCAACAATGCACCAATGCCTCATGCAATGGCAAGGGGACCAGGTCGAGATCGTGCAGGCCAATCGGTCGGTACACGTGGCCAATGCCGATCTCGCAGTATGAGAGATGGAGGGAATCGACTGCTTGTCCGGGCGAGTCTGGGACACCGATTTTCTCAAAGTAACTGACTGCGACATCGAGACGATTGAAGATCAAGACAAGCAGTTACTTTAGCAAAGATGTGTCGTCCGCCGTTGAAGATGAACAAGCTAGTCCCTACACGGATGATGCAGTGGACGAGCTCGATGGCAAGTTGGGACAGGGTTTTACGTCGGCCGATGAGCTTGAAGAAGTTGATATAGGAATAGGTGATAGGCCTAGGCCGACGTATGTAAGTGCTAACCTGTCAAAGGAATACAAGAGTAATCTTATAAATCTGTTGAAAGAATTCATGGATTGTTTTGCATGGGAATATCATGAGATGCCAGGATTAAGCCGATCAATTGTAGAACATCGGCTACCAATCAAACCAGGCTATCGGTTGTTTAAACAAGCTCCTAGGAGATTTAAGGCCGATATGCACGAAACTATCAAGGCAGAGATCACACGACTTTATGATGCCAACTTCATCAGACCTTGCCGATATGCAAAATGGGTCTCCAACATAGTTCCAGTAATGAAGAAAAATGGCAAGCTTAGGGTATGTATTGACTTCAGAGACTTGAACAAAGCAACACCGAAAGACGAATACCCTATGCCTCTAGCCGATTTGCTTGTCGATGCCGCGTCTAGGCACAAGGTTATCAGCTTCATGGATGGGAACGCAGGCTACAACCAAATTTTCATGGCCGAAGAAGATGTTCACAAAACAGCCTTCCGATGCCCAGGGGCAATCGGCCTATATGAATGGGTTGTCATGACATTCGGTTTGAAGAATGCCGGAGCTACGTATCAGAGGGCCATGAATTTTTTCATGATCTTATCGGCTCTTTGATTGAAGTTTATATTGATGATGTCGTCGTGAAGTCAAGAGAATATGATATGCACCTGGCCAATTTACGCAAGGTACTCGAAAGAGCGAGGAAGTATGGTTTAAAAATGAACCCTAACAAGTGTGCCTTTGGCGTATCGGCCAGTCAGTTCCTGGGTTTCTTGGTCCACGAAAGAGGAATCGAGATTACACAGAAGAATATCGATGCTATAAAGAAAATCAAACCTCCGACGAACAAGACCAAGTTACAATCTCTGCTCGGCAAGATCAATTTTGTTCGGCGCTTTATATCGAACCTGTCAGGAAGAATAGAGCCGTTCACTTCGTTATTGAAGATAAAAGAGGATGAAGAGTTCATATGGGGTGACAAGCAGCAGAAGGCGCTGGACGACATCAAGGAGTATTTGAGCTCCCCACCAGTTTTAATTCCTCCACAGAAGGGAATTCCGTTCAGACTGTACCTATCGGCCGATGAGAAGTATATCGGCTCAGTCTTAGTTCAGGACATTGACAGCAAAGAGCGAGTCATTTTCTATCTCAGCAGGAGGTTGCTGGATGCCGAGACAAGGTACACGCCGGTAGAAAAACTCTGTTTGTGCTTATATTTCTCATGTACTAAGTTGAGGCATTATTTACTTTCCAATGAGTGCATTGTGGTAAGTAAGGCCGATGTGATGAAATACATGCTATCGGCCCCGTATTAAAAGGAAGAATTGAGAAGTGGATTTTTGCCTTGATAGAGTTCGACCTACGGTATGAATCGGCTAAAGCGATCAAGGGACAAGCCCTAGCCGATTTTATTGTTCAGCACAGAGATGACTCAATTGCATATTCAGATATTGTGCCATGGACCTTGTATTTTGATGGGTCTGTCTGCAGACATGGATGCGGTATCGGCCTAGTTATCATATCCCCTCGGGGGGCAAGTTTTGAGTTTGCTTTTACTATCAAGCCTTATTATACTAACAATCAAGCAGAGTACGAAGCGGTGCTTAAAGGCTTGCAGTTATTATGAGAAGTCGAAGCCGATTCCGTAGAAATCATTGGTGATTCGCAACTGGTAATCAATCAACTTTCTGAGGCGTATGAATGCAAGAACGATATTCTCAGAGTCTACAACGAGGAGTGCAAGGAGTTGCTACAAGGTTTCAAGATTGTGACGATGAGGCATATACCCAGGACGCAGAACTTCGAGGCCAATGATTTAGCTCAGGGGGCATCGGAATATCGGCCGATGGCTAAAGATGTCCAGATTCAGATTGCTCTCGTGCATGCCGACGACTGGAGGTTTGACATCATCGACTATTTGAGGAATCCTTCTCAATCGGCGTCACGAAGAATGAAGTATAAAGTTTTACATTATGTCTTGCTGGACGATGACTTGTATTATCAGATGATTGATGGTGTCTTACTCAAGTACCTAGGCCCCGAGGAGGCCAAAACTGTTATGAGTGAAGTACATGAAGGGATTTGTGGAACCCATCAATCGGCCCATAAAATGAGATGGCTGTTGAAGCGCGTCGGATATTTTTGGCCAACCATGCTAGAGGATTGTTTCAAGTATTATAAAGGATGTCAGGATTGTCAGAAGTTTAGAGCAATTCAAAGAGCACCGGCATCGGCTATGCATCCAATCATAAAGCCGTGGCCATTTCGTGGATGGGGAATAGATATGATCGGCCAGATTAACCCGCCATCAAGCAAGGGACACAAATATATCTTGGTGGCTACAGATTACTTCACAAGGTGGGTTGAGGCCGTTCCCCTTAAGAAGGTTGATTCCAAAGATGCAATTCAGTTTGTCAAGGAATATATTATATATCGGTTTGGGTTACCTCAGACAATAACCACCGATCAGGGATCAATCTTTGTATCCGATGAGTTCGTCCAGTTCGCCGACAGCATGGGCATTAAATTATTAAATTCTTCTCCTTACTATGCGCAGGCTAATGGGCAAGCAGAGGCTTCTAATAAGACCTTAATCAAGTTAATCAAGAGGAAAATCGACGAACAGCCGAGGCAATGGCACACAGCGCTGGCCGATTCCCTTTGGGCGTATCGAATGGCTTGCCATGGTGCAATTCAAGTGTCTCCGTATCAGTTGGTTTATGGACACGAAGCTGTGCTGCCGTGGGAAACCAACATCGGCTCAAGGAGGATTGCCTTGCAAGACGACTTGACAGCCGATGAGTACCATAATCTTATGGTAGATAAGTTAAACGATTTGGCGCATGTCCGATTATGGGCCTTAGAGAAGATCAAACGTGATAAAGATAGAGTGGCTTGTCATTACAACAAAAAAGTTGTCGCCAAGTCATTTGAAGAAGGGGATCTTGTATGGAAATTAATAATGCCGATTGGTTCCAGAGATAATAAATTCAGCAAGTGGTCACCTAATTGGAAAGGTCCTTTTCAAATTCATCGTTGTGTTCCTCACAATGCTTATTTGCTCAAGGGGTTGGATGGCGAGATTTATGGACGAGCTCTTAATGGTAAGTACTTAAAGAGATATTATCCCAGCGTCTGGATCGACTCATGATCGGCCCTCCAGCCGATTTATGATTACAGCCGATGTGTTATGCATCGTCTTTAGATGGCCGATACATACTATCGCCCTTAGTTCAAATTTTATAACATGAGCCCTCACCTTCTAAAATTTGGGGGGCATATATATATACAAGCGCGGAATTTTTCAAGGAATTTTTTGAGGGATTTTCACGTCGGATTCTTTCAGTTTGAGACTGAATTCGGCTTTCTGGCCGATGAGGTTGATTTCAGTAAGGGGATATTTGTTTGCAAAAAGGATTTTAGAAGTAATATTCAGACTGAAATTTTTTTACACAGCAGTAAGATCAAATTCGGCTGCATGGCCGATAAGGTTCATATTCACACGGTACGAGGACAGAATATGCTACGTTACCCTATGAAGTCTGCAATAGCAGCAATGGCTTTGCGGCGAATCTGCTCGACGTCTTCTATAGCCTGGGCATCATCGGCCATCGACCCTGGGATCGGCTTCAGTGATTTGCTTAGGGTCGCAAGGTACTTGGCCGATGCCTTGAGCTTTGTCGTCTGGTCTTCTATGACCTTAGGTGATGCAGCTATTCCGGCTTCAACTTCTTGGATTTCTCGACGTGTCGATTCCAGCTTCGATACCAGCTCTGCCTCGAGGCGACGGAGTTCTTCAAGTTTGTGCTTCAGGGCAATCGGCTCCACCGTTAGCTCGTCCAACTTGGTCTTATCAGCGTTAACCTGAGCCTTGCTAGCGGATAGGGCCAATTCCAGTTGTTCACGCTCTAGTCGTTCTGCGAGTCTTTCTTTTGCCTTGTTGAGCTTAAATCGGTATTGCTCCAAGAAGATGGCCGGCGTTAGAATATCCATCAGGTCTTCGGGCAGTTCGTCTTGGATTTCTTGTACCCTGGTTCTGACGGAGGCGCAATCTTCCACCAAACACTCCAACGAGGCCTCTAGCCGATTAGTGATGTCGGTCAGCCGGCTCTTCAGGTCATTAGAGATTGGTGCCTTGGCTGTGCTGGGTAGTTCTTTGTCTTCATCATCAAGAAATTGGCCGATATCAAAGGAGAACATATCGGCTAGGTTCTGCAGATATCAACATGGGTCAAAGTCAGCTTTGTTAAACAGAAACCGGCAGAGAGGGGATTGGGGTAATTTTAATTACCTGTGTTAGAGCATCGGTAGTACTTGCATCGGCCTCCCTTTGCTTTGTCGATTCAGTAGGCGAGGGGGTTGACCGATGTGGTGAAGGTGATGGAGCCCTAGGCTGAAAAAGCAGGAAATTGGTAAATAGGGTTATGTAAATAGCAAGATAATGCAAAAATCAACTCTTACCGAGACAGTCGGAGAGGGTGGTGGAGAAGGAGAAGAAGTCCTCAATCGTGCCTTGGCTCGTTCGCGCCGTTGTAGAGTGGCTTTCTTGGTTCTGGGTAAAGGGGCCGATCGAGTTCTCTCCTTCAACACAGACGACGCCGCAGCCTGAAGAGGATATGAAGTTAAAGTATGACAGTACAAGGGGATTATGTAAACACAAAGAAGAGATTATACTGACCTTGCGAATTGCGTGTCTGGTCCTTTTTGGTTGCGGGGCATCATCTTGGTCATCAGCTGGTGGGATCTCAGCAGCTTCGGCCGATGGCTCTTTGGTGGTTTCGGCCGGTGTGTCTTCTTCTTCATATGCATCGGCGGCCGCTGCATCGACTTCCTCCTCCATCACTTATTTTTCAAAGAATTCTTCCATGGAGGGGTCCAGCTCTTCAAGATCGGCTTGGTCATCAACTTTAATCTTCTTGCTGGATTTTTGGGCTTTGCCCTTGGTTGGCGCTTTCCTCTTGGGGTTTTCTTTAATCATCGGCCCCTGGAGCAATGATGATATCTTTGGGGCAGTAAGGCCGATGATGGATTCCAGGATGGTTGACCCTGATGGAGCTATAGCTGGAGCATAAAAGATTTTCCGTCCACTGTTGCTCATGGATGGAATCGGCCCGTCTGGGACTTGAGGACTGATACCCTGGATAAGCTCTGTCACATAAAATCTGGCCGATTGATGGAAGATGTGGGTGGCCCACTCTTGCCACCATGCCTGGAAGCCGATGTGGACAAAAGCGCTTAGGTGCAGTCGGTCGCAGTCACCGAGATTTGGGAGCTCGATTTCAAACGCCTTGCTCATAATCAGCGCTGATGGAACCGTGCCTCTGCTTTCTAGGAGCTTATGAAGATACAGGTGTTAACGACGAAATTTGGTAAATCATGCAGAGTTAAAGCCGAAGCCGGTTGGAGGAGATAAGCAATTACAGAAACAGAGTATGAATCGGCTGCAAGCCAAATCGGCTACGGTGTGCATCGGCTGAAACAGAATCGGACAAGGATAGCCGATGTAGCCGATTCCGAGGAGGAGATGGCTGGATCATTGTCGGATTCGGTTGGTGTGCTTCATGAGGATTGCCACGTGCGGATTGAGTCCGAAGAAGGCAATTGTATCTATTAATTAGGATATTTGTTAGTTTCCTTTTATCTTTAGGAAAGTGTGTTTAGTGTCCCTTCAGGACTTTATGTTTTTCTTTTATCTTTAGGAAAGTTTCTTTCTTGTCCTACAAGGACTAGTATCTCCCCATGGGTATAAATATGTACACCCGGGGTTATTGTAATCTATCAACTCTCGATCAATACAATTCGGCGCATCGCCACCTTTTACTCTGTTACGGTTTCTTTATCAACCGGCGGAATTTGGCACCTGACGCGGGGCTGCATCGGCTGTCGATCTCCGGCGAAGGGGTAAGTCCAATGTTCCGTCGGTTCAGGCAATTGTATCATCTACGTCGGCGCCGTTCAAGGCTGCATCAGTACATTCGATCTCTTGGATTGCTCTGGTTTGGATGATATATTTGCCTGGCTATTTATCATATGTCTTCCGTTAATCTAGTATTAGCATCTCGATTTAGTTTTATCGGCTGCTTCTCGTTCTAGGGTTTCTGCCGGTATCGGCTAAATCGTTTTGCTAGATTAGATTAGCTTAGGCATCTACCACCCTGAAAATCAGTCAAGGGCTTGATCATCTAGATACCGTGTTTCTTTACATACTTAGTGCTGCATCAGTTGAGTTTGACCTACTAAGTCGTGCTTAGAACCATGAATCTCTAGCCTGCTTTTTGATTGCCAATAAGGGTTTCATCGGGGTTTCAGCCGATGAGTTATCTGGACGTTGCATCGGCTTATAAGGATTGCATATAAGTTGAATTTAGCCGATGACAACAAAGGTTTCACTGTTTAATCTAATCTTATGGATTTTATGGCATTGGATCTATGTTAGATTCACTCTATCGGCTATGATATGAATATATATAATCTCTCTCTTGAGGTGTTTTTAGACATAAGTGATTTATACTGTCTCGGCGCCCTGTCCGATCTATCCCAGTCACTTGGTTTAAATATATTTTGAGATTTAGATTATGTATCATTGATATCTACAGCCGATCGAGTATGTCTAACTTTCGTTTTACTTTATCAAGTCATTGCCGATCTAATGCATATTATCATCAGCCGATTGTCTCTTTGTCAAGTGTCAGAATCTACATTGAACACATAGCCGATAGCTCAAAACCCTATCGCTATCGGCTGCTATCAGGATCGGCTGGAATTACTACATCGGCTATGTTGGCCGATCGGTTCTTTGATCTGTCGTTTGTATATCTTGTCAGTTGCAGGATCAAACTGACTGGCACGCCCGCATCTCACCAAGATTTGGACCTGCACTGGAGCTAAGCAGATCTCCCAGGCCAGTGTGTGTTTTTTGCATCAACAACAGGCTGATGGGGAGTTGCCCGAGCCCGCATTGCCTAGCAGCTATCATTGGGTTGTAAAACTCATAGGATAGGCTGGTGCTTCTTCCTTGAGATATGCCTACTGGGAGCAGGCACGGGGTGAGGCCGATCATGAATAACTCCCTCGACTCCATGTCATCATTTATCAAGCTTAGTTGAAGATCGTCGGGGAGCTCATAATCTCGGTCCGATGTGTACACGAACATGTCCATTCTGGTTGATGGGGAGCCGGTGAAGAAGCGAATGAACTAGGCTGCCATGTCTTCAGCCGATTGGTCTGTGCCTGGATACACGGAGGCTGCTTCCCCATAGGACATGCATCTTCTGCTCCTGGGATCTTCGTGATCGGCGTATTTTGATGGAAAGCGAGAGTTCGATAGAGGTGGCCGATCAACCATGGTGTTGGTGTAAATGGTTAGCCAGAGCTGAATGAACCACCATGGTCCTCCATGAGCTACAGTCTGTTTTAGCATCAGGTCCTGTGTGGAGATATGGAGCAGCCGATAGAGAGCTCCCAGGAGGTATCGGCCCAAAGGGATTTGTTTCTTGTCGACCAAAGCCTGAGCCAAGTGTTGACTGTTCGTAGTAGGGCCGCAAGTCGATCCGCAGAAGACAAATCTCTCCAACCACAGTGTCAGGAAGGCTACGTGTTCTCGTTCTGAGACCGATCCCTGTTTCATGTGTTCAGAGATGTATCCGGACCAGCCTCCGATTTTCTTGGTCTTCAACTTGTGATTGCTGTTTATCAGGAGGCTGAAGGGATTGATCTCAGAGTCGATATCCAGTCCTGTCAGTATCTTGACATCTATAAGGATGGGGGTCATCGGACCTTGCTTGAACATGAAGGCGTTCAAGGTACTAGACCAGAAGTAGCTTGCAGCCGACATGAGTGGCTCATTCTTCTTGGTATCGGCCAGGGACAAAGTGATGCATTGGCCGATCCCAATCTCGTCCCAGTGGACTTGTTTGGCAGCAGCAATCCTCTTATGCCAGGTTCTGTATCCATTAAGCTTCGATGGCCAGGACCTGAAGGTATGTTTCCAGGAAGAAACATTGGGTTTGACTTGCCTAAAGGGGATTCTGTCCGTCTCGGCATTGATTAGCCAAGTTGGGTCGTGATCGCCCATGGGGCCTAGCAGAAAGCGATGGGATTTGTCGTCAGTGGGGATCAAGATTTAGTTTTTGAAGACCTAGATCGTGAGAATGACGATGAAAATATAAGACCCGGGGGGCAGAGAGTAAAAACCCTAACTTGGAGAAATCGGTGGAGAAAGCGATAATGTGGGTTTTGAAGGAATTGACTTACCGCAGGGATCTCAGAGGCATAGAACAGGGCGGAGGCCATCGTTGTCGTTGAAGGGGTCGCTGTGAAGGGGGTCGATGTTGACGGAACGCCGAGGGGTCGCCGGAGTTGAGGAACGCGAAGGGTTTGTTGAATCGGCGGCGAAAGGATTCGAATCTGGATCTACACGGTTTTCAGACAAGACCTAGCAAAGAAGTCGATGAGTTCCTCGGAGCTAATTCCACCACATTATATAATGAAGCGAAATTGGGGGGCATGTGTTAACGGTGAAATTTGGTAGTCGACTTGGAAAGAAAAGGGGAAACCGAAGCAGAGAAGACAGATTGAATTGGAGTCAGACCAGGCTTCGTATCGGACCTAGTAACTGTATCGGACTGTGGATGTGTTGCCATAAAGAGCGTATCGGCCAATATGGATTCGATGTTAACGTGGGCCGATACGGGTTGTGAGTTGATAGTGTCAACGTGGGCTTGGTCTGGGCCCGGAATAAGCTTCAAGGAAGTTGCCAAATAGAGATAAAGCTCGGTTTTAGGCAGTTGTATCTTGTAAATTAAGTAGTTTAGATCTAATCTGTGGCTTAAGTCTGCCGCAAGGACTTGTTTGTTAGTTGTAGATAAGATCGTGCCCTACAAGGGTTCTGTTGTAACCTCGGGTATAAATATCCCGATAGTTTGTACATAGAAACGCTCTCAATCAATCATACAATCAAACTAATCTACTTTCGGCGCATCACCAACCCTCGCAAGAGGCTGACTTCTGACGAGTTCTTGCTTCCCAAGAGCAAGGTAAGAACTCGTACCCGACGATTTACATCGTCGGGGCTAGCGTGTCGCTTTAGGCACGTTAAGCCCTGATGATGTGATCGTCGTTTATCGTGTGTTAGCTAATCTTGACGCGGTCTTCTGATTCTGTCTCGTCAGCAGTTAACTCGTTTTAGAGTTTATTGCCGATGATGGTTGAATCAGTTTGCTCGTTTAAATTATCTAAGGCATTTACCATCCCCAAAAGCAATCGACGACTTGATTTTCTTTGTGTTAAGTCTCGATTCACACTTTGAGTTGCTATCGACCTTAGTCCTGTTTCGAGATCTAACACGAAGCCTGTTTTCGATTGTAATTAAGGATAGCGCCGAGGTTTCAACCGGTCTTATCTAATGCATGTGATTATTTATGTTCTTGCATGTGTTTGCCACTTATACATGTGGATCGACGAATATAAATATATCGGTCACAGAGTGTTTTTAAAGACTTCTTTGTGGTTGGTGTATTTATGTTAGCCGATTGACTTGTATAAGTTTACACTAGAGTAATAGCTAGTGTAGTTATCCTCATGAAACCCTCATCGGCCAATTCCATTAATTTGTCACACGCTTTTGGCATGGGCCGATGAGATTAGATCTCTTCAATTTGCTTATTATATTGAGTAAGCCGATACAGCTTTGCCCTATCGGCTGGGCTATAACAATATGACATCGGCCTATCGGCTGATCGACCATTGTTTTCTGACATGGTTTACTTGTTTCTTGTTGATTGCAGATCAAATCAACTGGCACGCTCTGCGCACGACTAGGCAAGCCAATTTGGACCTGCACTGGAGTTAAGCAGATCTCCCAGGCCGTCGTGGAAATGTAGAGCCCGTCTTTTGTTGTGAGGCGAGTCTAAATTCTGCGCCAACAACAAGTAAACCATATTAGAAGCGATGGCCGATCGGCCGATAGGCCGATGTTGTATCGTGGGAGCCTAGCGATAGGGCAAAGCTATATCGGCCTACATAATAAGATTGGTGAATATATCTAATCCCATCGGCCCATATTAATGCGTTTATGGCAATTTAATAGAATTGACCGATGAGGAATGCATGAAGATAGATACACTAGCTAATACTCTAGTGCAAACTTATACAAGCCAATCGACCGATATAGATATACTGATCACAGAGAAGTCCTAAGAATACCCTGTAATAAATATATCTATCGATCTACTCGTACAAGTGGCAAATACATGCAAAAATATAAATGATCACATGCATTAGGTAAGACCGGCTGAAACCCCGGTTCTATCCTTAATTACGATCAAAAACAGGCTTTGAGTTAAACCTCGAAACACGACTAAGGTCGATAGCAACTCAGAGTGTAGATCGAGAGTTAACACAAAGAAAATCAAGCCGTCGATCGCTTTTGGGGATGGTAGATACTTTAAATAATCTAGACGAGTAAGCTAATTCGACTATCGTCGGCAATAAACCCTAAAACGAGTTAATCGCTGGCGAGATAGAATTAGAAAGCCACATCAAGATTAGCCAAAACACGATAAACGACGATCACATCACCAGGGCTTAACGTGTCTAAAACGACACGCTAACCCTGACGATGTAGATCATCGGGTACGAGTTCTTACCTCTGCTCTGGGGAAGCAAGAACTCGTCAGAAGCTACTTCTTGCGAGGGTTGGCGATACGCCGAAAGTAGATTGATTTGTTGTTGAATTGATTGAGAGCGAACCTATGTACAAACTACCGGGATATTTATACCCGAGATTACAACATTGTCCAGATAGGACACGATCTTATCTACAACTTAACAAACAAGTCTTTGCGGCAGACTCTTGCCATAGATTAGATCTAAACCTACTTGATTTACAAGATACAATTGCCTAAAACTGAGCTTTATCTCTATTTGGCAACCTCCTTGAAGCTTATCTTGAGCCCAAACCAAGCCCATGTTAACTCTATCAACTCTCTATCTCTATCGGCCAACAACCACATTGAATCCGTATCGGCCGATACACCTTTTCTGCTGACACAGCTTCCAGTCCGATACGCTTATCGAGTCCGATACAAGGCTTGGTCCGACTCCAACTTGGCCCTTCCTCTCTGCATCGGTTTTCTCTTTCCTCTCTGAATAGATTACGAAAATCTGTTGTTAACAGTGTTGCTATCGACCCTAGTCGTGTTTTGAGATCTAACTCAAAGCATGTTTTCAATCGTAATTAAGGATAGTGCCGGGGTTTCAGCCGGTCTTACCTAATACACATGATCACTTTATGTTTTTTTGTATATTTGCCACTTGTATGAGTGGATCGACAAGATATAAATATATTTGTCACAGATTGTTCTTAGGATTTCACTGTGATTAACATATTTATATCGGCCGATCGGTTTGTACAAGTTTACACTAGAGTATTAGCTAGTGTATTTACTTCCTATATTCTTCATCGGCCGATGTCGTTGGATCGACACGAGCATGTTAATGGAGGCCGATGAGAGTAGATTTGTATATTAAGTCTATTTTCTTGTAACCTCAAGTAGGCCGATACAGCCTTGCCCTATCGGCTGGATCCTCGCGATGCGACATCGGCCTATTGGTTGATCGGCCATCGTTTGCTAACATGGTTTACTTGTTTATTCTTGTTGATTGCAGATCAAATCAACTGGCACGCCCTACACATACCTAGGCAAGCCATTGGACCTGCACTGGAGTTAAACAGATCTCCCAGGCCGCCGTGGTAACGTGAAACCTGCCTTGACACGAGGGTGGGTCGAAATTCTGCGCCAACAACACCTTAATCTATTTTTTTTTGTTATGATGATCCTGACCTAATGCGTGCGTGCACAAGCTTTAGGAGAATAGGCCTCTATGATCTTGCTTCAAGAAGAAGAGGAGGTGAATCAAGTATTTTAGGAGCGCGCCACGTAACAGCTCGCTATTTTTTATGAATGACTACATCGACTACTTTTTTTTTATCATGGCTAATGGCGAGAACATGAATGGCAACAACAACGTTTCTGCTCCGTTGCCATCTCAACTACTATTCCACCACCGTATGTTATTCCTTTTTTTTCCCTTTCTGTTGTTTTAGTTTTCATGTGCAAATGAATGAATTAGATATGTTTGTTTCTAAGATTTACACTTATCGCACGTATATTTTAAGTACTCATATTACCGAGAGTAATCCGTCAGCTTTATATTATCATTATTTATGCTGCCTCGCCGGCTGTTCTCCTCCTCCACCCAAGTGCCGTCCCTTAAAAATCCAGAAAAAAAAAACCTCTATTCCCTCTCCCGAACCCCTACTAATGTCCCTAATTAACACACACCCTAAAAGTCACCTTAATCCGGGTGTTCTACCGGAGTCGCGTGCCGTGCGTAATGAGGAAGATGAAGGACAGGTGAGGAGGTCATCGTCGCCATCGCCGGTAAGGCCTGGCTGCCACCTTCCCCCTCCATTGTTGTCTCCCCTGCAGGTTCCCTCTTCCTCAGTTTAAGGTGAAAGATGACTCCCCGACTGAAATCCAACGACCGGAAACTAGGTGACTAAGATTTTGAGAAATCTCATTCACCAGAAATACTGCTGAGCTGGGCCATACCAGACGGTGGCCATACAGGTCCCTGACATGCATGCTGTAGTGTGCTGCTGCCTGCTCGCCGGAAGTGTCCATTCATCGTTGCCGCGGAGCTGCAAGGAGCCGCTGCAAGCCTGCAATTGGCAGAGTGAAAGCTGGCCTGCATACAGTGGAGGGAGGACTCGCCCTGCAAGGGCCCCTGGGCCAGTAGCTTTACCCTGCTCGGTGATTCTGGGGCTCTGGGCCGGCAACTTGATCGGTGGCTGGTTAGTTATCCTGGGCCTGCCAAAACCCAACGCCCGTTCTGAGTTTGTGAAGGCAAATGGAGCCTGTCAGCCATATCAGATTTGGATATGCCGTGTGTCTATGGCTGGCACGACACGAGATCCGGCCGTCCCTGGTCTCTCCTGATCCAGTAACCAAACGACACGCGGACGATCGTCATCTTAGCAGAGATTCTTCATCAAGCAAGAAGGGGAGTACATCTAAATGACGCAGCCTCTCAAAGCGACAGCCGAGCCTTTCACACCATGAGCAGTGAGCGCACACAGACGGGAGATAACACAACGTTTTCAGGACACAAATCGCGGATAATTTTATCTGAACTAATACGACACCTGCGACGCCGGAGCAAAACGACACTAGCCTCTACAGTTTAACAGACTAGCAGCAGTCTAGCAGATACAATGGGCAGGAATCGCCAAAGGATTCTATCTAAGCTAGTAGCCAATAGAACCTGATTACCTGCATCGACAGCAACCGAGATAACAACAGAAAGTTCAAGCCTAATTGCATTGGATTAGCTAAAGATTGCGACATCAACCACAGCTTTTATACAAAACCAGGAGGATTAAACGTACGCCACACAAAGTAAAAGAGCTAGTAGAACATCATCATCATCCACGAAAATGTCGTCACATGCATATATCTAAAAGACTAAAACACCATTTTCTGCTGCCATAAGCGCCCCACTCTTATTCAGTTCAGGACTTCAGGCGACGGCTACCTCTCACCTTCAGGCGCGGTGACCTCACCTACTGGGTCTTCGCCGACTCACTCTTCGACGGCTGGGCCTCCGGTGACGACTCCCCGAAAACCTTGGCGATGCGCTCGGTGGGGATGGCGGGGAGGTACTGTGCTCCGGTGTAACCCTTGTCGGCCGCGGCGGCGATCACCTTGTTGTACTTCTCGGCCCAGTAGGCGGCGGTAGGCACGGCGATCTGTGCCACCTGCGGGAACAGCGGCAGGTTGTTGAGCGAGCGCCAAGTGGAGACGGCGAGGTGCTCCGCCGCCGGCTCGTAGCGCACGTAGAGGTCCTTGGCCACCGGCTGGATCTTCCCGTACACGCCCTTGGCCACGGGCTCGACCTTGGCGTACGCGACGCGCGCGGCGCCGGTCACGCCGGACTGCTGCACCTCGGCAGTGAGCTCCCTCGCCACGTCCGGCACGCCGCGTGCCACCGCGCAAGCCTTGGCGGAGGCGGCCTTCAGCGTCGGCGGGAGGTGTCGGTCCAGCTCTTGCACTGTGTCATCCACCTGCGATTTTCGGTTCACCTCGGTCGGTCAGCAAGAACACATAATTTCTACCGTGCTTCCAAATACCTACAAGAATTAGCACCGAAATCTACCACAAGCAATCCTCAGTATCAAATTATGTATTGCCAAGCAAGAACACACTGGAATCAAATTGGAATCAATTTAAAATGAACACGCTGAACTCAATTTCTACCGTGCCTCCAAAATCTTGCATCAATTAGCACCGAAAGCTACCAGAAGCAATACTCAAAAATCAAACTATTTATTGCCAAGTAAGAACACTGAAACCAAATTGGAATCAGTCAAATGGACTAGACCACCACATTTCTACCGTTCTTCCTAAATTCCTACAAGCACCGAATTATACTGCAAGCAATGCTCAAAGTCAAATTCTGTATTGCCAACTAAGAACACTGAAATCAAATTGGAATCAACTTTGGAGTTCGTCGGCAGGATGGTTGCCAACTGCCAAACTAGGACCTGTTCATCACCTCGGAGACTCCGCCAGTTGCTAAAATACGCCGGAATCTAAGGAATCTCCCATGGGGCGGATTCGATGCACCACCACGAGAATCCCGTACGGAGACAAATTCTCCACCACAGATTGCCCACCGCTGTAGGCCCCAGCTACATCACGCGCACCAAGAAAATGACCACCCATGCTATGCAATGGCGCAGGTTAGCCATCGTAGGGCCCGCGTCGGAGCAATCATGCAGCGCACCCAAAAAAATCTAGCGGCGCAAGATAGGGCACGGCGCCCATCCCGTTCTAACGTGCGCCGCCGCGCGCGCGCGCGGCAGGAGGGCGGCCACCTCGGCCGGCGAGCGAACCGCGCCACCGTTCGTTCGTTTCGCGGGACAACGCCAAGTCGGCAACCGTGACCAACGGTGAAAGAGGGGTTGGGACTCTGCGCGTGCGCGTACCTTGCGGTCGACGAAGGCGAGGACGTCGAGGGGGACGGCGCGGAAGCGGCCGTAGATGGGGCCGACGACGCCCTTGACAGCGGACTCGACGGCGTCGACGCCGGGGCGGAGCGGGCCGGCGTGGTCCTTGGCCAGCGCGTAGAGCCCCGCAAGGCAGATCGTCGCCTGCGCCGCCGCCACCTGCACGAACTCCAAGTACCTCAGCTTCGGCGTCCTCACCTCCTCCTGCTCCACCTCCACCTCCCTCTCCTACAAAACCAAACCAAACCAAACCCCCCCCCAAAATCGGAACCAAATCAGCACCAAATTCCACCCAAACCAGCATCAATTCGAAACCAACAAGCCGACGAATCACGCCTACCACTTGCGGGTTGGGCTCCGCCATCTCTCGAGGCGCGAGGGTTTCCGCTTTCTTCTAGAAGCTGCTCGGGAATCGGGGGAGACGAAGACGAGACGAGACACGATTTACGATTTTCTTTTCTTTCTTTCTTTCCCCTCAAGCGGGGGAAACGGAAGGATCGGGAGGTGGGTATATAGGCGACGAGGGGCGCCGCGTGACCGTCCGATGCGAGGGGTGCGGGTCGATCTGGGCCGTTGGGACGGCGCGAGAATGCTCTGGAGCGGGTCCGCCACGTCGTGGCTCGCGTGAGGGACACGTGGAGGCGGGGCCCTGTCCACGTCGCCTACCGGCGCCATCTTTTACTAGTCGATCTGTGTGCGGGATGGTTGAGGACGGACGGCCGAGGTGGGCCATGCCGGTTATGTGCTGATGTCGATTCTAGCTTCTAGAAATTTCTATCTACCATTTGTGAGTGACCAGGGCTAGCTTGCTTCAACATTAAGCTGCAGATTTGAACGATTCAGTTAAGCAATGAATATGCATTGATGATGTTCTTTTCTCAAGAGAAATTCTTCGGAGTTGTTCACCAAATGACTTGACGGCCGCGGTGCCAGCACAAGAATCGATGGACCAAGTGGTGAAAACGCAGGCTGGCTAGAAGTATATTCCGTAGCCGCCACGCTGATCAACTGACGTGCGTGATGCGAAGAATCCTCAGCTGTTCTCTTTCCTCAATGGCAATTCTGGTGGGGATCCTGAACTCAGGGAGGAAATGGTTCCCATCGCAAAATCCACCAGGCTCCAGGCAGGCAGGGAGGTGAGGCACAGCCACGCTAGCCACCAATCTCCTGCAGGCATTGTCAGACAGTGCCAGGACAACCTGCCTTGTGTTGGCAGGGAAAAAAACATCCATCCGCGCATCTAGATCGGATCCACTTCAACAGAAGCATACTCCGTATATGATCGAAAGAAAACCATAGGTCGCATCATACATTTCATGGCTAATCAAGAACTATTAGTCTCAGATGTGGAGCGTGAGGTTCCATCCAAGCGAATGCGGCACAGAACAAAGATAACCGGCATTCAGCATCAGTTGATCGACCAACCATTTTTAAATTAAATAAAACAATAATACATAAGAACATACACAACCGTCGTTCAAGTTAGACGCCTTTGTCGTTGAGCTTTTCCTGCAAGCAGATACACTTATTGTATTTGACCCCTTTTAAATAACGGTGCAGACACGAGCACAATTAGCTACAGCTGCACAACCTCTCGTACACAACGAATGCGATGTTAGCCACTGACAGCTAACGCCTAGCAACATCAGGTAGGAGCATACTGTTGTACAGGCCTGGAGTTGTTTGCCTGAAGCAAGAGTGCAACTCCGGCTTACGAGCTATCTAGTGAAGGCCGCCGAGTCTTGGTCTGGTTCAATCGTTATACTAGGGCTAAGACCATCTTGCATCTGCTGCCCAGATCCCTGTTTGTAGTAAGAATGTTAGATCTATCAAGGAAATACATAAAATCAAGCCCATGCATCAGCAGTAAAATTTTGCTAACAAGTACAGTCTGAAAGTTTAGATGCCCTTTGGGAACTATTTTCAAATTTAAATCAATTTATAATGAAGTTTATTGTTACGAAATGCCTTGCAAACAATCATTCCATGTATGTCACCCTGAAAACTGTGTACCTGCTATTCTTGCCAACGTTCAATAGCTGAGGCCAGACAACTAATCTTGTCCGTAGTGATAGTCCCAGAGAGGACTCTGTAATGCAATTAAACATAACTATTGGTAATCAAAATACTTGTACCAACTTATTATTGCACATTTGCATATACGTGTTTCGATTAGATCTCGCAAGTAATTCAGGTAAGAATACCAATACAGTTTTTACTCATAAAACCAATACCATCCCCCATTATGATATTTTGTGGCTAGTTATATGTACATGTGTTATCTGCAATATATTTTGTAAACATGTGTTTCTTTGCATGTGTGTATTTGAGTATTTGTAGAACATGTATTCTTTGCATTTGTGTCGAATGGTGGGCCCAACCCCCATTGTTTATGTGGTCATGTATATAATTTCTAAAATTGATAACAATAATTATTTTTTCCATATTAACTCTCGAACTTGTAGTATATTTATCTCGCATTTGTTGCATTGTGTAAGCACATTACTGATGAGATCAAAAAGCCCAGAGTAAGCAATTATCTAATCGTCTCCATACAGTCAAATAGGCTACTACATAGGTACTTCAAGTACAGGATTATGCGCCTTGGAGGAAATGAGACATAATATGGTGATTTTTCCGGTGTTGCCAGTGTTATGGAAGATGCAGATATAAGCATAGGATATACAGCATGAAAATAAATTTAAACAAACATCCCCGTTGTTCTTCAAGTACTTCATAGAAAACAACTTACCTGTGGCTGCAAAGATGGTAACTGCTGCTGCTGCTGGTCTTGTTGCATCACATACGGTTGTGGTTGAGACAGCCTGTAGTATGGCTCCTTGAGTTCAAGTTTGGCTGTAGATGTCTGCAGGATGCCACCTTGTTCAGCCCCCTCACCCCACATTTTAGCTTCGAGAAATAACCAAAAGAGCAAGAACCATCAGCTTCAAGTGCAATTAAAAAAAAACTGATAACAATGAAATAGAAAATGCCCAACCTGACATCGTTAAGTATATCGTGTAGCTTTGTGCACTGTGGGCTACCAGATGAAGTCGACCTGTGATTTCTTGTCCAGCCATGACATACAATGGCTGTGAAAGTATGCATCGTAGTTGGTACCAGTGAGTCGTAGGGGAGCCAGGAGCAGTGGTAAGCCACCTCTGGACAGTGCTGCAGTTAAACACCCAGATTATAGCAGGTAGAAGCAAATGAGAGACAATATAGACTGAAATAAACAGATATAGCACTGACCTCCCATTGAACAATACATCAAACCAACATGCTAGCCCATGCACCCTAGTGCCAACAGAGGCCACAAAATTTAGGGGAATGTCAATCTCGTAAAGCTCCTCTTCCTGGCAAAGAAAGAAAAAATGCTTCATTTTGCAGGGACAAACAATAAAGAAAATTTACCTGTACTTTCAGTCTCATCATCAATAAAGCATATTTACCTTCATGGTAGTGAAATCAAGTGTATGAAACGTAGGCGGAGAAACCAATAATCTTGGATCGAATGCATCCACCACAGGCTGCATGAGAATAGCAGGGGCATTTAGATTTGGTAACTAGTCAGTAGTCATTCTGATCAACAATGCAGTCATGGGTTATATAGAATTACTGAAGTAATAGCCATTCTCAGGGTTCAAATCTTGGGATTAACCACTGGAACTGGAATCCAGGTGGGCAATTGAAGGATTTTAGGCACCAGTAAGGCAGAAAGAGTGCATTGAACTATTTTGTTGTTGTTTTTGAATTGAGGTACTTTCTAGTCAAAAGTTGAAAAGAAAAGGGATGAGATGTTAACAGATTGGGTCAGTTCACTTGGTAAGACTAAGATCAAATATTAGTACCTGTGAAAAATACCCCTGGAATGCTGAACCATGCAAAGGTGTAAGATCAACACCAAAAAAGTTATGCTGTTGCCAGAAGAGAGCCTGCAGAGACACACAACCGAAATATAATAATGTGTCAAAGTAAAGAGATACTTAGGATTGAAATAGCATACTTTCAGCAAGGATAATATACTTGCTCGACAATATGAGAATAAATAGGAAGTATCCACAAGGTGGCTTTAACCCCCACCAGCATCATCATACGAAAATATGAGATTTTCGCATAGAGCAAATGATGTGCTAAAAACACATACAAGCTAGGAATAAGTGCACATTCTCTTTTTTCAGAAAATACGGAGAAGAGCTGCATTTCTTTGTGTTAAGACAGGAAAAAGTTTTTAATACAACATGTTCCGATTGACATAGCAGCAAACCTTCAGACCAGGAAACAAAAAGGTATAAGTGGGGGAAACAGGCACATTCTCGCTTTGGTACTGTGCTATACAGTTGACAGAAAGCATGGACAAGTTGAGAATTCATTTCTCAATATCTCCTGTTTAAAGAACCAGGGAAGTTCTGGAACAGTAGTATCTATCTATAGGATGGCATATCTTATAGATGTTGATCCACAGATAGGGTAACAGTCCGAAGATGAGAATAAATTGATAGTTACTCCCTCCATCCCAAAGTATAGCAACCTAGTACTCAATTAGACACCACCTAGGACTATGAAAACTGTCCAGATTCGTAGTTCTAGGTGATGTCTAATCGAGTACTAGGTTACTGTACTTTGGGACGAAGGGAATATATCATTACTTTGTGTTCAATAAATTGCAAGTTGTATAGTATGTATATGAACTCATCTTATGTAGTTGCTAGGTCATGCGCGTGAACATAAACATATGTTGTTACAGTTTGATGTTCCCAACATTTCCGCTCCGACAATTCCAATGTCATATCCATTTCTGGCATTACCATTTTTCATTCTCATTTAAAGAAAAAAAGTATGGTTTTGGAAAACAGTTTTGAGTATTTTCCAATCGATTCCAACTGCCCCCCCCCCCCCCCCCCCNCAATTGGACATGGTAATTTACAACAAGGTTAGTAAAGCCTCACCAGAAGCACTGGATAATAAGATTGTGCGGTAAATCTAGAAAATAATTCATCGGAGGGTAATACTGTACCTTGTTTGCCATTTCAACATAGAGGTATTCATCGGAAAATGGAGCCATATGAATCCTAGCAAATATTTAATATATCAGGCAGCAGTGAGTAATTGTGAATGCCAAAAAGTGGCTAAAAGAACCATGCATCTGAGCTTATTTTTTTGGAATACTTTTAGCCAATAGATCTATTCTGACGTTTTAATAAGCACAGATGATTTAGTGAACAAATCCTAATCAAACACCCAAAGATTTTGTGAAGCAGAACTTCCAATAAATATCCAGAGTGATTCAGATTACCTTCCAGTTGTTGGAAACATTTTACCACCTGGCACAAGGAATCTGTCTCTAGCTATAACATAGGATTCCAGCATCCTTTCATTCACCAATAGGGTTCCTAAAATATTATAGACAAAACAAGTCACTACATAATACATATAAACAGATAAAGAAACAAGTTGATTGTCCTATATCAAATTTCAAAATTCAAATAACAATATAACATTTCAAATATTAGCTAGTTTACATTGGGTATTCAATTATTCAATAAACACCATGGATGGAGCACATACTATTACCATTTGGCCAATGGCCAGTGCTTAACCCATACGATCAATTAAAAGGAACAGCGATGCTAACAATGGATAGTTTGTCTACAAATATGAAAGCCTATTTTATACAATACATAATGAATCAGTTACTAAATTGTGCATCAGGTATAAGATGTAAAGCAGGAACACCAAAGGTGGCTCTGGGGATAGAAATGCTCCAGAAAGCTTATCATTGAGGCATACCCATAGGCTCCGAAATAAGTATGTCAGCTTTCTCTGGAAGTTCAACTTCCTCGACTTTGCCTTTGATGACCTAGTTATGATGGGGACACTGATTAATTTTAGGGCAAAAAGGAAGCCTGGAAGTTCCAAACCAAACTGGCACATAAACGAACCGTTATTCTTTGTCCAAGAGATGGGTTTCCAGAAATAAGACGTTGAGCATGTTCAGCCATTTCAGATGCCTCAACTGCATATACATGTCTGGCACCAGCCTGATATCAACATATAAAACATCATCTGTTATTTTTGTATCAATAACAAGAAGTTAGAGAAGTCATGGAGAATGTTGGAGTGTACCTGAGCAGCAAATAATGAAAGAATGCCACTACCAGCTCCAACATCAACCACAACTCGACCCTCAAAATCAGATCGATTTTCCATTACAGCGGCATAGTATGTTCCTGGAGTAAAAGGTTGTAAACTAATTACATATATGCAGAAAGGTGACCTTCATGCCATTCCTTTAGTAACAGAATCAAGTGAAGTGAGTGGTAAAGATTGTTGCCAGCAGCCGTCAATATTGTCACAAATAAAATCAATATATAACTTTAACTCTTTAACAATAGGCCAGAGATACTGACCTGTCCTGACAAAGTCTTGCAACATATTTTGCTGATGTAATAACTGGCCATAGTAGTGGAAATACATCTTTGCTGATGAGGCCTCAATTTTTGTATCAAATTTGCTTTTAGAACCAATTATTAATCCATTTTCCAAAGGTTCACCTGCCATGAAGCACAATATGTTGAAAATAAGAATCTATGGCATTTTACATGACAAAAAAGGCTAATGACTCTGGCTTCACTGTTGGCATAAGTTTTGAGATTAAGATGTCACTGTTGTCTCTTAGTTGCCACTTTGCTTCGTCACAAATAACACTTTTGAAAAAGGAAATGAATACAAAGAGAAGCGCAAAAAGGTGTGCTACAATCAGCATCTCATAACCAAGTTCTACCAAGAAAAATGATGAAGAGTCTTAATGTGTGTTCTCCAAAATAGCATGCATTAATATAATCATGCATGATGTAATTTGATTTCATTAACTACAGTTATCCTTCAACATAACTGGATGTGCAGATATAAAGCAGTAAAGATGCTACTTCTACGAATGCCTAATAGCATTATTTTTTCATCAGATTAGGCACAACTAAATATGCAAGTTAAATGACATTATGCATTTCATTAAATAGTAGAGCTAGCAGAATATATCAAACCAAAGTGAAAATCATTGTCTAGTCTCAAAAACACTTGGTATTGAAGGGCAGCTATTGGCACTTAAAGAAAAACAGATATGGAGAGCTGTAATTGACTATATGCATGGTAATCTGAAATTTAGCATTGAGAATATGGGCCGATGACTCAGAAATAATGCAACAAAATATGCTACTGGAATTATCTGAAACAAGAAATGAAAGGACAAACCAGCTTTTCCACTAATCACTCGGTGTTTCCATTGTTGAAAAGCTAAATAGAAGGCTTTGCTCTCAGCTTCTGTCCTAAGAACAACCTTAATTGCTCTTGAATATGACTTCTGCCTCAAAGAATTGAGAGTTAACATGAAGCCATTTAATATGTACTACAAGAAAGCTCCAACAAAAAAGGCCAAAAAATGATCTACAAATTGTTTGATATATTACCTTTACCTCTAGGCAACATTATCAGAAAATCTATGCGATGAGTTATTTAGCAGATGGCAACAAAGAAGTGTGACACAGCAGTCAGCAGGAAATTCACCTTTATACCGCAGCAATAGGCAGCAGACTATCAAGATTCAAGAGTTCTATAAGTCAGACTTTCAGATAGGCAGGAAAATTCTAGTTATGCTTCGCATCTCACAATCATAGACCATATCTTTTGCAGTTTCAGAAAGTAGCTTTTAGTGCATTTATTTAGGATGGTATCCATAGAGATCATATTACACTCCAACCTTTTCTTTAGCTGTTTCAACTAGTATGTGTCTATGACACTTAAGTTGGCTTTGGATGAAGATCTGACCCCAAAAAAAAAAGTGTTCCAACAACAAACTTGAATGCAAACTATGTCATGTTATGCAACTAGTAATCTCAACATCTTCGCCCCAGATTTAAAGTCACCGAATCTTCTTTTGAGCTGTCTTTTTAAAAAAAAATGTCGGTATGCCTCTACCCTGCAACAATTAATCCTTGAGATCATCTTCAAATTGGCTACAGGGATACAGCTCCAGGCGTGGTATATCAGGGAATTGGACTGGTTATATACTGGAAGGCTCGGTGCACATCAGAAATATGAAATTCAACAGAGGAATGTACATCATGACCAAGCGGAAGCACATATTAACTCTAAAAACAGCGAAATTACTGAAGAGTACCTCCTCCACACCGTCCTTAGCCTCCGACTCGCCGCTCACGCACAGCCACTCCATCGGCCCCAGCTTAAATATCTGCAAAAATCAAACTCATTCTCCAATCGCACGGCAACAGCAGGCACCTCTCGGAGCCCCCCATGAAATCGAATCGACCCACGCGGCCACGCCCTTCTACAGCCTACGCCACTCCCACTCCCACTCCCCCTCCCCATAAACCATCGAGATCACGGAGGAATACCTGCGCATCAGAGAGATCGATCTCGAGCGCGTGCTTCGCCTGGGTCTCCCCGGACCAGACTAGGCTGAGGCGCGGGGCCTCGGAGGACGCGTCCCCGCCGAACACGGCCGTGGCGCCGCCGGTGGCCTCCGTCGAGGCGTCGGAGGCGGGGGCGGAGACATGGGAGAAGGAGACGTTCGGGAACAGGTCCGGCGACGCCATTGGGCCGGGAGCTTCGGATCCGGGAAGCCCTAGGGTTTTGGGCGCCGGGGCGGACGCGATGCGGGGGGCTAGGGTTTTGGGCGGAGGCGCGCGGGAGGAGGTGGCTCGCGTCGCGTCGTCGCGGGGTGGAGCTGCTGTTTGTACGCGTGGGTGGAGTACGCATCTGCCATTTTCTAATTAGATTTTAATTCGAGAGAGAAGACAACGCCGCCAAAGTCACGGTACGCGGTGAGTTCGAATGAGGCTTTTTTTTACCTTTAACCGATAGGTGGGACCCATGCTTCGTTTGTTGATGAAGGGCCCACTATCAGTGGCGAATGGGAATGGTATGATCGTGCGCACAACGACGGACCAGAGTTAGAGCCGTCGCTTTTTTGGCTTTACCGGAGAATGGGTGAACCTTTGGTACTGACATGTGGGGTCTAAACTCCAAAGTGCTTTGGTCCACTGATCATTGGAATGTATTTTGGGAGTACTCTAGTACTTTTGGTATTAATTGGGCTCTTGGGACTTTGGCCACATGGATTCATTTGTTTTAAGCCCAAAATTTGTTGGGCCAAGACTACCAAGCTTCACACAATGGAATAAGTTCATTCAGGTCTCTTAATTTGTCGTCGAGTCTAAAATTTATTCCTGAACCATAATACCATGTATGGCCCGTCCTCGAACTCGCAAAACTGTGTCAACTTTCGTCCCAAGGCAGTATGGTTTCCGGTTTCGTTCGATGTGACGTTTTGACTCCGGTTAGCTATGTTGAGTCAGCATGGGCCCCACATATCAGCAGTCGCCTCTTCCTCTCCCTTTTCTTCCCCATCCTTCTTCCCTCTCAATGGCGACGCCTACAGCGAGCCCCACGCAAGGCGAGCCTAAGCCCCGAGGCATTCGGCGGGTGGCGGGGATAGGGGTCGCGGAGGAGGATTGGGGGAAGAGGAGGCGAAGGAGGCCGGGAGGGGAGGGAAGGAATGGCTAGAGCGAGACGACCATGTGAGCCAACAGTAGTGGTCGTGGCAACCGCCAGGGCAGGGGCGCTGGCTGCCTCGCTGCTACACCTTCTTCTTCTCCCTCTCCTCGAAAAACCCTAGCCCACAAAAACCTTCTATAACCTTTTCCCTATGACGCTCCTCCAAGCTCTCTAGTGAGTCCTCTTGCTGCTATCCTCGATTGCCCCAGTGCTGAGGGGAGGCTCTTCTCCAGGACACCACACGTCATGTTTCCCCTCTCCCTTTTCGTTCCCCACCTCTTCTTTGGCTGCTAGATCCAATCAAGCTTCGTCCATTCTTCGCCGCTGTCGTCGCCACCATCGCCTCGTAGGCACCGACCATGGGGGCTAGCCACTAACATGTGGGGCCCGCGTGGGTCCCAAGCTGACTCGGCTTGTCATGTCAGCTAAAACCGGGTATAATACTGCCAGAACCTTGGGTGATCCGGTTTTATGAATTGAAGGGCCCATTATATCTGGTATTTTGGTTTATGGACGAATTTTAGACTCAACGACAAATTGAGGGATCTAAGGTGAATTTATTTCTCAAACAATTGCAATGTTCTCTACTGTACACAAGTCCAGTCTTTGCAGGTGCTCGTAGAGGTAAGATATACGTGTGTATTTATAGGGGTGATTATGCGCGTGTTTGTATGAGCGTATGTGTTTGTGTTGCCTCGCAAAAAAAATTCAGATTATGTTACATCACTATCAAATTATTATTTTTTGAAACATAAACAAACGTGCAGGCATCCATATACACACATACACACCCCTATAAACGCTTGTATACATATACTATCCCTATGAGCACAACCGACAGGTTGAACTATATATTTTAAAATTGATGAAGTAATCGTAGGTGTCTCAACATCGATGGGTATAATCGCATACAATTGAAAAAATAAATTAATAGTATAAAATTCTCATCATATGCGGTGGTTAACTTCCACATGCCGGTGATCTATCCTAGAATGTGTTTATAGGCCATTTTTTAAGTAAACAACCTATTGATCGGTTGACTATAGTACTATATCTATTTTTTAAAATATGATGCTGATTTTTGGATATAAAGTTTAACCATCTGTTTTATTAATAAAACACATACATGAGTATTATTTATTTTCCTGTGAATTATTTTACCATTATACATACTTTAAACATGACTTATATTTTTTATATATTTACATTAAATTTTGAAATACAGATAAAACGAATGATCGAGTGTCGTGTTCAACCATCAATAGCTTCATATATATTTGAAACCATATGGAGTATTTGAAAGAATACAGATGCTTTAAAGATTGACTTGAGATTTGAGTCATGCCAGGATAACATTTTTTTCAGAATAAAAGCACTATGATAAATGTCATCAACCACTCAACAAAAAATTTCAATCGAAATTCGGAGAAACAAAAACGAAAAGGCTAATGCTCTCAAAGAAAGGCCCAATCTACCGCTGGGGCTGAACTTTAACGTCCACGAAGGCCCCAATAAGAAAGCTTAGGGTTAAGAATCCCTTCGTATAATATCACTCGTGGCCGTCGCCCGCGCCGTCGCCGCCGCCTCACCCGTTGTCTAATCTACCTTCGCGTGAGGTACACGGGCCACACGGCGATTTCATCCTTCCCGACTGTTGTTTTCCTCATTTTCTTCTTCGGCATTCCGTTGTCCTAATCACGATTGCACATCGACTCGCCACAAAATTAGTACTCGGATTCTTATTCCCCGCGTCAATTTGATTTCTCCCCTTACATTTTTTTTTGGCTGAAAGTTATGATGTGCTAAAAATTGCCCTTTTCGGAGGTTGCTTCGAAGAAATGATGTGCTAAAATTGCTTATGTAGTTACGTGAGATCGCAAGGTTTAGTTATCGCGAATGTTCATGCTCTGTTCTTCGGGTGGATTATGTTACGGAAGAGGAATTTAGCCCACTTGTGATTGTAGCGAGCCACTGAGGTGACATATGATTGTCTGTCTAGTGGTGTCTCTCTTATGTACCAGAAAGTTTAGCTGTGAGTTTGTGACTAAAGTTTCATGAACATGCTTACCATCTCTTCATTAGAGCTTATTATAGCTTTCGTTCAAAAAAAAAAGAAGCTTATTATAGCTTGGCTTGTTGGTTGCCATTGTCATATCGTGCTAATTGGTTGGGGTTGGGTGCGGGGCGTTGCGCGGATAGAGTGGCGGATATTAGTGTTATTCTACTCTGAAACTGGAATCAATCATCAGAAGCTTCCGAACCACACTGATTCCCGCATTTGATCAGTAGAACTGGCCGACGTAGTCATCTTGTTTATATTATTGTTCCATAAACTGCATTCAGTATTTCAGTTTCTCTGCTAAATGGGACTATCTGTTTCTTCTACAACCAGCACTCCAGCATTTGTCTCGCGCTTTCTGCCCAGCCAGCGCCATGCAGAACGAAGAGGGTCAGATGGTGGACCTCTATGTCCCCAGGAAGTGGTATGTGCTGTTGCTTTCTGATGAAAAGAAAAATACTATGGCATGCCAATTCTTCTCATGCTCGCTAAGATGTGTTGGTTCTTCCAGCTCCGCCACGAACAGGCTTCATCACTGCAAAGGATCGGACCATGCCTCGGTCCAGATCAACATTGGGCACTTGGATGAGAATGGACTGTATGATGGCTGTTTCAGCACGTTTGCTCTCTCCGGATTCATCCGTGCCCAGGTGCTTTTTTACCTTTCTATGTTTAGAGAAGACTGACATTGGTTGCTCTCTGTTGTATTCATTCATTCATTTATTTCAAATGGTTGATGTGCTTCTTTAGTGTTGTTCAGTGGAGCTAAGGGTAGCAATTTCCAACTGTGATAACAGCTAATGAACTCGAATATCACAAATCCAACTTTAGTGGCGCTCCTTAGTTTTACCTTTTTTCCTTTTGTAAAATAGGAATTTTCCAAGTATATATAGTTGCCTCTTGCAACATAGTTGGCCGAGTGCCTGAGTGGCTGAGCTCTGTCAGCCTATGGAAAGAAAGTAATCTCATACCGAGATGATAGGTCATGGCAGTGTGCAACGGTGAATATTAGTAGCCAACATTAGTTTACAGTGGGTTAATTTCGCTTTTCCTGTGGCTGCTCTAAGTGATATAAAGGACCCTATCCGTTGCTTTTGACTTATTATAAGCCATAACAATTTATTAGTGATGAAAAAATAATTTATGAATAAAACATTTACACATATATTTTTAACGACTTAAAATACCAATACTAAAAAAGTACATTGAAAAAGTATCAAAATCAAGTTTTAAAATTTAAATTTTGGCAGCGACTTATAAGCCAATGGTTAAACGATGAGGCCCTAACAAACCAGGTGATGATGAAGTGCTTGCTGATTAAGAATGTTCTATGGCATGGTAGAATCTTACTTAAGAACTGTGCTATCATGAATTCATGATAGTTGCTGCAACCCTGCCCTCCTTGTGTTCTTATACCTTTCAGTTTTGCAGGGCGATGCTGACAGCGCTTTGGACAGGCTCTGGCAGAACAAGGCTGAAATTAAGTAGTAGATATTTTTTTTGAACGATCCGCACAAGACAGTGCGAAGATTCATATTGATATAGCAGAAAAAATTATAATACTATAACCGAAGGAGGTCATAATCAGGAGAAAAAAAAAGATCACTCCACCACATGCTAGAGGCTCCAAACACACTCCTAGGAGAAGCATTAGCACCAAGTCGACCGCCGTTGTGCATGACCGATAGCTGCTAGCCCTATAAGGGGATCGTAGACGCTCACGCCTCAAACCAACTTCACCAAAAAGGTCGACGACAGACTCTCGGCCACCCTCACGGAAGGTTTGAAGGTGAGGACGAGAGAGAAGAAAGATCTGCTCATCCTCATGCCAACCTAGAGCCGAAACCGGGAGAACGTCGAAGACCAAACCAGGAAGAAGGCATTGAAGGCAAGGGAACAGGACCTCCTAGGCGGTGCCTCCACGGAGGTTGTGATGCCAAAGGCGCCACCATCGCCTGACCAGCTTGGACTAGGTCTTCACCCGGAAAGTCATGTCGAAGAAGGAGAGATGGTAGCTCAACAATGCCCTCAAGAGGAAGCACGGCACCAAGAGGCGTTGTCGTTGTCGGCTCGAAAATCGAGCTAGGCTTTCACTCGCAGCATCAGCTCCCACCCAACTGTCGCCATCCCAAAGCCCCGCCACCCGAACGACCTCCTCCAGCATGTGGACTCGTCGCACCAGCACCCCTCTGCCAGCTAGCAACCTTATCGTAGCCCCGGCTCGCACCCTTATCGTAGCCCCGGCTCACACCCCACACCGGCTCGCTCCGTCGGCGCCACCCGCGCCGGCCTCGTGCTGCTGCCAGTCGTTCGTTGCCTACGGCCTCTCGTCCACTAGCAACCGCCGCCGTAGCGCCGACGCCATCCCCACCGCTAGTCGTTCGTCGCTCGCGGCCTCGTTGTCGCCGCCGGCGCCGTCCCGGCCAGTTCCATCGCGGGAGCACCGGATCCGGCCACAAGGCGGTCAGATCCGAGCGCGTCCACGTCGGATCCACGGCCTCCACCACCGCCGTGGTAGTTGCAAAGACTTCGCGAGAATGGTCAGGGGCACGCCGTTGCCATTCATGCCTCCGCCGGTCGCCCTTCGCCCGCGGCCTCCTTGTCGCCGCCCGCCGGCTGCGCCCCTCGCCGCACCAGCCTCCTTTCACCGTCTTGTCCTGCCGCCTCCTCACCGTTGCCGTCTCGATCCGTTGGTGGGAGCACCAGATCCGGCCATGGGGACCGGGCTAGGCCATGGCGGCGCCGAATCTGGACATCGGCACCCCAGCCGCTGTGACCGCGAGCGAGGAGGAGTAGAGCCCCGCCGCCGTCGTCCTTGCAGCCGCCGGGCTTTGTTGGTGGTTGCTCGACGGGCGACAAGGTGAGGGAGAGGAGGTGGCATGGCACTATCGCCGCCCGTGTCGCCCCCGGGGCAATTAAGTAGTAGATGAATTTGCATAGAAGGTTTTGCTGGAGTAGAGCGATTATGTAAACGAAAGAATCCATTGTGACATTTTCTATGGCTTTGTGATCTATGCTGAGTGTGATAATACTGCCGGCAGAGCATGTGCTTGAATTTTGAATGCTTTTCAGCATTGGCATTGCCTGTTTACTCGCGGCTTGATGTTGAGTCCATGTGCCTTGTTTTCGTTTTCTCAAACTGAATTGCAAGTTTGCAACTAACTGTTCTGTCAAATATCATAGAAACGGAAAATACCAGGATCCAAAATCCTTTAAATTTTAAACTCCGAAGACAGTTAAGCTGGGGTTTATTTATATGAGACGATGCAAATCGAGACGAATACTCTTTTGTCATGTAAAGATCATATGGGCCTTCTAAGATGGGTCGGACCGAAGCGAACTTTTAGGGTGGTCTTCGTTTCTACTAAAGATGAATAAAGTTAAGACACAAAACAAAAAAAATATATTATTAATTAGGTTTTAATTATTACAAATCTGATATATATATATATATATATATATATATATATAATGGAAAGTTTTTTACAAAATGCATGGGTTAACAGTTTAAAAAGTATGCTAACGAAAAACGAGGTAAAATCGATATCTTAATCAGAACCAAACAGATCTGGGTGGTTTTCTTTTCTATTAAGATGCATATATTTTATCTTGATTTTCGTGATCATACTTTTCAGACTATTAAACTCGTGCGAAATATTTATATATAAAAGTTACTTTAAAATATCAAATAAATTTATTTTTAAAATTTTAAATAATTAAAATTTAATTAATTATACGTTAATTAATGATTTTAATGTATCTGCACTCTTCATCTGAGTCAAACGGGGCCCGTTGTCTTCTTTCGTCTTCCCTCTCTCGTCGTCGTTCTCGACGCCTCCTTCCTCCCACGGCGGCCGTCGGTGGCGATCTGGCTCCTCCTCTTCTTCATCAACCGCGCATTCCGTTCCGTACAACGAGAGCTCTCCCTTCCACCGTCCTGCGTTTGCATATCCATCCCTCCGCCCGCCTTCGCCGCGATCCAGAAGGACGCCGCCGGAGCAAGCCGGAAACCTCGCCGCCGTTGTGAGCAACATTCTTGCACTTTTTTTTTTGGAAGTAACATTCTTACAGGTTTATCTTTATCAGTTAGTTTTGGGATTGCGGCTACTCCTCACCAGTTGTAAAATACTAGGGGGAATCTGATTGCAACTGTAAATCCTCTGGCTACGCGATGATGCAGTGAGTTCAAGCCGATTCAACAATGCCGCCATGGGAGGAGCAGCAGAAGCTTCCTCATCAGAGAGACTCCATGAAAGGGCGCACAAAGAGGCGCCTAGTAGATAAGGTATACCTAGCCCAATGATCGGATCTGTGCAGGGGGCTCCATGGGCGAGCCCGCGTGGCTTGATTTCACTCCTGAAATCGACGTGTGCCTGGAGATTGGAGGTGCTGATGACGTGCTGTGCTAACTGTAGCCTGTAGGAGTGTAGGGGTAGAGGAGGCTGGTCCTGTGCTCTCTTATCTAGCAGGGTGGCTGGTGAGGGTTAGTTCATTCTTTGATGTCCCCCACCATCCTAATCCAAAGAGAAGCTATGCTAGGTTATTAGGGAGGGGACACACCACTGATGAGATATGGAGGGAGGGGCCTGGCCTCCCTCCTGGCTGTCCCTGTTCTTGATGTGAAGAAAGGGGCACCAATCTCTGACTCGTTTCTGCCTCAGCACAGTTCATTCCCCCCACAAGCATGCTCGCACCTCCATCATGAAAGTGTCCCTCCTCCCTCAGCCTCCCCTTCTCTTCTTTCTTCTTTGGTCTTTTCCCACTTTTATGCTGTGTTACAATGAGAACTGCCGTCGCTCGTGCACCCGATCGGCCTGCGTGAGAATCAACTCACCTCCTTAATAACATCAATATGAAAGCCCCTCCTTTCATATCCAGCTTTTTTTTATGCTGTGCTACAATTTAGTTTAACTTATTGATTTTTTTTTGGCTTTACCTTTGGTTTAGCTCTGATATGTTTCTTGAAAAACTTTAGGAGACATGGAAACAGGAGATGCTTGCTTGAGAATTTTTTGAGATATTACGTAATCGCTAGCTTTATGGTGATACTGACTTGAGTGAACTATACTAGAGAACATGAATGTGGAAAGATATGCCCTTTTGACCTTGAAAGAAGCAGATTGCTCTGCTTGCCTAATGCTGTGTCCACTAAGAAGCTCAAGAAGCATGGTGGATGCATTTTAGTGATCGGTAAAATGTCGAAGCTCAAGAAGCATGTATGTATAATAGCTGCTGAATGTTTCATTTCTTGCACATGTGGCTATTCAGATCATGGAGGATGCAAGCCACTTTGAAGAGGATTTTTTTCATTAGTTTCTGTTGTGGAGTGGAAAGTTGGGGAGAGATGACAATGATGATATTACAAGGGATCGAATAACTCATCTTTCCTGATTAATCTTTTCAACTTTAGCAAAGAATATGTGCGCCGTTTCCCCTTTTTTGTGAAGGTAGTTAATGGACGAAGAGCAGGGGGCATGGCACCACCACAGGGAGTGCACCATATGCGGCGAGCATCCGCATACTGTAAATGCATGTCTTTACCCTGAAATGACTAGATAATATCATAAAGAAAGTATGATGCCTGGGATTGTCATCTACGTGTTTATTCCATCGACATCACCTTTTGGAATTGGCTAGGGTACGGTAGAATTCTACTATGATAATGTGATATTCAATTGAAATAATCTGCAGCCACCACCTCTGTAGCAGGTTTAAGTGAGTAGAGCTCAGCTGATGTACTGATATTTTGAGCATATGCATACACATGCTCTTTACCTTCCTGAGTAACCTGTTCTTTTTATTATTGGATCATCCTTGGATGCTTCAAGTTGGGGATGCACCTAGTATGGAAATTGGTTTTTGTTTATAGCCGTATGTTTCGTTGATTCAGTGACCTTGGGACCTTGCAAACTAAGGCTATCATTGTTCCCTTCTAACTCCTTTTGTTACACGAAACCTTCAGATGCTGTTACAACTTTACTGGAATTACTTTTTTAGTGTACAAAATGTGTTCTTGTCTTCAGTATTGTCTACTTTACTGATGTGTGTCATTGTGTGCGACCTTGTACCACGACAGTTTGTGATTTTATTCCTTAGTTGCATTATTGACAACTTTAGCATGATCTGACAAATATCATTATTGTGTGTGCACCTTTTGCCTCATAATCTTGGTGGATGTTTTTTTTTTACTGGGATATTGTTTACCTGTGGTCTATGTGTTTTGATTTGTCATTGTCAGCACCTCAGCATCTCCGTGCCCAGTTCCATATGAAATTGCAGTCAAAAGAGTTCACATGTTTTTTTTTGCATGAATTAAACTTTGTTCTATTTTTGCCAGCAGCTTCATGCTCAGTTCCACGGGATTGTGTGGCAATGTAAACATGTCTTTTTTCTTCGGTTTGCTCCTTTTGACCACAATACCAATTTATGATTTTTGAGCATTGTAGATGGTCTCTGCTTCTGGATAGTGAAGACTCTGGTTAGCATCAGTCACTTGACCCACTACAAATAATAGAAGTTCCTGGGATGAAGAACCAATAACTGTCAGCCACAACCCTTTGTTTGCATTCTTATTTCCTTTGTTTCTTAGTCTCCCGCTAGATTATCCATCTCCTTTGATCGAGGTTAATCATGTCCTTTTGATCTAACTGGTTTAAAAGTTACAACTTTTCATCTAGGTGGTGCATTTGTTATTAATTTGTTAACCACAATGCATGACATGGTACTATTCACCTTTTCTTGATACATAAAATATTCCATTCAAAAAATGGAAGTGGATCAGGTTTACACTTTTATCACTCGCCACTCTTAGGATCTTTAACTCAGTTCTAGCTTTTCCAACCTATTTTTTCTATCATTTCCACAAAAAGATAGTCCTTTACTTACTGGTTACCCAAGTGTAGTGTCTTTTGCCTATCCCTACATGCCTCATGTTTTCTTCATTGCTAGGAGTTTGTAGTGATATTTCAAGACTAATGCAAATATTTCATATTTTCCTTCACGACAAAGGGGATCTTCTTAAAGTACATCATGAGAAACAGGTGGAGTTCTGCGTCACACAGCAAAGCAAGGCAATGGATAATGGAGGACATGCGTCTTGATATAATTTTTAAGTTTTCAACATATTATCACATCACATTACACTTTTCAATAGAACACTACTACCGGGAGTTCCAGAAATTGAGACACTGTCGTGTCCAGAAAGATAGCAAGTGGATCATCTTGCACAGGCTGCACCGTCATATTGGTTCAGAATCTTTCAAATAAAGTCGAAATATTAAGAAGATATGCTTCTCAGACCATGCATCACCACACTATATAAGGGGCAAACAAGCTCCCAGTATTGCTACTTTGAGCCCCCGCCTCCCCTTTTGAAATAAGGTTGATTGTAATTCTGCTTTTGTTCGTAATATGGATGATCATAAGTTAGACTACAAGGGAAGTGGTGCTCTTGAAGAGCTTGAGATGTTGACAGTGAATGCCAAAGAAACCCAAGAGTTCATATTGACAAAAATCCTTGAGAGGAATCGGGCTACTGAGTACCTGAGCAAATTCATGAATGGGTCAACAAATATTTCTGCCTTCAAGAGATATGTTCCTGTAGTGACATATGATAAGGTACAGCCATACATTCTCAGGATTGCAACTGGTGAGGAATCTTCAATTTTATGTGGAGAACAAATCGTGGAGCTGCTTAGAAGGTGCGCCTCTCATTTCAATGCATTCATCAGTTCACATCTCTTTCCTGTGTATGGTAGAGATAGTAGCAACCAACATATATTGGTTGGCAATCTGGCAGGCCCTACTTGTACTTGCCTATGATAGAAGTTGGTTTTAGTGCACTTGGTGGCTAATGGGAGAAAAATAAGTCTCCTTGGTACTTGCTAGGCTGCTGTTAATGAGCTGCTGTTAATGACTGTCATAAATCCAGAAGCACAGACTGAGCTTCGCTTAGGAAAAATTGGTTATATTTAATTTTTGGAATGCGCTAGGCTAGAAATGCCTGGTCATACTAAGCTACTTGCCTTGTAAGTTAGTAGTCGGAATGGTTGTTTAGCAGAGTTTAAAGTTGAGGAGAAAAAAAAGACTTTGGTGCCCTTCATTAAATGAGGAATGGTTGGGCATGGGAGGGTGATTGAGGGTAAGATGAGAAGAAGTTTGAATGAGAGGTGACTGATAGGACAAGTAGCACTATGAATAGTGCTATAAGTGCTTATATTTTGGTACAAATTTCAAATGCTAGAAGTGCTTATATTTTGGAACAGAGGGATAACCTAAGGACTTCTATGGAGTAATTTGCTTGTAAAAGGAGGATGTCATGTTGTGATATTCCTCTTGCAGCTGTGTTGCAAAGTCTTGTCAACTCTGCAAGGCGCATGGCACTGTTACGCTAAATAGCTAAGATGGTTCTATTTGTTCCTGACAACCAGCTAATGTAAAAATTTCTATATGTCTAAATAACACTTTGTTGCGAAAGGCCCTGTGGTCTAGCGGTTATAGTGCTCAAGTAGCACCTCTAGGTCCTAGGTTCGACTCCCCATGGAAGCAAATTTCAGGCCTTTTTTTAAAAAAGTCCCTCGCTAGCCCCTCGTAAAAATACGTGTTAAAGAATCGACCTATGGAGGGTGGGCCCTCGTGTTGGGTGCAGGGCCTCAAAGCACGGGTTAAGGACTGATCCATAGGGGGCAGAGTTCGTGGCTTTTCTTGGGCCGCTTTGGTTGAGGCTTCTTCTTCTTCTTAATGAAAAGCCGTGTGGTGGTCATTTCCCTGCCGGTCAAGTTCTTTTTGAATAACAATTTGTTTAAGCTGTTCTGATTCAGGATCTTCTAAGTGATCTTCTCTATATGGAAGGACCGAAGTAAATTAGCAAAGTACATACAAAATCCAAAAGTTGTATTACCAAAGCACGTAAACATTTTCTCTGCTCCTACCTTTGAGGACATAGTTTTTCAAGAACACACAAAAGACGTGCATATTTTGCATCAGGCAGAAGAGAGAGTAAGAAATAATTCCCATTAGGCCAGACCCAGAATATACCCATCATAAGCAACCACAATCTACGTAAACAACTAGGGGCCACCTACAAAAGAATAGACAAGAAGTTGCGAACAAAGTAAGGAGATACATCAGTTTACTAATTAGCTTGTATATGTCATCTGCTTCTTGAAGAAATACCCTAATGTTTGATCCATGCCTAATCTATCCCTCCTTACTGTCTTTAAAGAAATTACTGTTAATATTAGGCCTTACTGTGTTTAAAGAACTTAATACAAGGCCTTGCTATTCACTTAGTGACTACGGTTTTGATGCTAATCACATCATTAATTTGTAGTTCGGGGACTTCTCGAGGTGAGCCAAGATTGATGCCATCCATCTTAAAGGATCTTGACCGCCGAACCTACCTCTATAGTCTGATCATGCCTATCATGAGCAAGTAAGCTTATATCTTCTTATGGAATTATTGTGCTGTGGATATGATAACTTCATTATTGTGTAATATCTGGGTCCAGTTGTATGCCTAATCTCCTTTCTGCAATTTTCTAACCTTAATTCTCTCAAAAGTAATGAGATAAGTAGTTGATTATTGCATTAACCAAATTTTGTTTTGTTTGCCTCAAACAGAAAGTTGATATATCGCTTGTGAAGTTCTGTTGACACTGACCCTAAAATTGACACAACCTGAGAGGCGTTGTTTTTCATGCTTCCTGTTCTTTGACATTTTTATATGTTTTGGATTATTCACATTAGCAACACAACCTGGGTCCAGTACTCCCAGTTGCAAGACGCAAAGTATTGGACAATAGGTACCGCATGTGCCACTGACTTGCAGCTCAAAAACGTAAAAATAAGTTCAAATATTTGGTTGCTGCTTTAGCAAAGTATCAGGCAATGCCAGATATACATTTGCCACCTCATACAACAAACCAACTGTTATACACAGGCTGTTTTGATGTTTCTAAAATCCACCCTATTAATGCTTCCAAAGGTAATTATGTTTAATATGGTACCTGAATTTTGGACTAAACTGAATGGCATCCTCAGATGCAACTTAGCTCAGATGCTTTTGTTCCTGACTGTATTAATCTTCAGTACATAAATTTGTTAGATAGCACCATAGCAGTACCGCACAGACATATCTTCCAGACTTCCATAGGTTTATCAAGAGTTTCCAGTCCGATTTTGTCTTGGACTGGCAATTTATGTCATAATCAAATCTGCAGGCATATATCAGGCCTTGGTGAGGGGAAGGCTATGTATCTTCTCTTTGTGAAAGCTGAAACACTGACAGATTCTGGCACTCCAGTTCGATCAGTCCTCACTAGCTACTATAAGAGCCCTCATTTCCTTCACCGCAAACACGATTTGTACAACAACTATACCAGTCCTGATGAGGTCATTCTTTGCCCTGACAGCCAGCAGAGCATGTACTGCCAGCTGCTCTGCGGCCTGGTAGAACGCCAGCATGTTCTTCGTATCGGGGCAGTCTTTGCCTCAGCATTCCTTCGATCTATCAGCTTCCTTGAGCAGCATTGGTGTGACCTTGTCAATGACATACGAATTGGTCAGCTCAACTCCAGTATCACCAGTCCAGCATGTCGTCTGGCCATGCTGAACTTTCTTGCATCACCCAACCCAGAGCTAGCTGATCAGGTTGAGGCAATATGCAGCTGCGGGTCATGGAAGGGGATTCTGGGAAGGCTATGGCCTAATGTTAAATATATTGAAGCTGTTCTTACGGGCACAATGGCACAGTATATCCCCATGCTGGAATTCTATGGTGGTGGTGCGATTCCTTTGGTCTGCACGATGTATGCTTCCTCAGAAAGCTATTTCGGTGTCAATCTGAGTCCACTATGTAGCCCAGCTGATGTGTCTTACACCATCCTCCCAAACATGGCTTACTTTGAGTTCATACCATTAGAGGATGGTCTCAGGTTGACTGATCACGAGGAGGTGATAGTGAACGATGAGCTTGTCAGCCTGGTGGATGTCAAGGTTGGATGTTACTATGAGCTTGTAGTTACCACATTTTCAGGTAAGAACACCTGCAGTTATATTATGGTATTTTCTTGGACTAAGCATATATGTTGTTATACTTAGAGCTACATCAGCTTTTACTCCAGATGATCAAAAGATCTTTTTCTTGACATTAGATTATGTATAACATTAATATAGACTATCATTTAGTCAAAACTTCAATTTTCACAATTCAATATATGTGTCAACTGTCAGGTATTTTTGCTTCAGTTTTTTTAGTGATCAAACAAGTGAAACGGATTTTTTATGTTCACCGAAGTAGTTCTTGTTACCATAATAGATATGTAGATGTAGTGGTAAGTTCACATACAAGAAAACAAAATAAAACCACAAACCCCTGCACTGCAGATTTTTGGAAATGCAGTAATTCGCAAATACATGTCCTCCGATTGACATTTATTTCTTGCCCAGGTCTTTACAGGTATAGGGTTGGCGATGTGCTTCAAGTGACAGGCTTCTACAACCGAGCTCCGCAGTTCAAATTCATTTGTCGGAGAAATGTTATCCTTAGCATCGATTCTGACAAGACCAACGAGGAGGATCTCCACAACAGTGTCACCGCTGCTAAGAAAATCCTGGAGAACCAAAATTACCTCCTCCTGGAGTACACTAGCTACACCGATACTTCCACTGTCCCTGGCCACTACGTGCTGTTCTGGGAGATCAAGTCCACCCACGATGAAAGCTCGGCCTCTCTTGACGCTCAGCTCCTCGAGAGCTGCTGTGCTGCTGTCGAGGAGTCACTGGACTACGTCTACCGTCGTTGCAGAGCCCATGACAGGTCCATAGGGCCTCTGGAGATACGGCTTGTTGAAGCTGGTGCATTTGATGCTTTGATGGATCTATTGGTTAGCCATGGCAGCTCCATTAACCAGTACAAGACACCCAGATGCATCGAATCTAACCTTGCACTGAAGCTGCTGAACTCCAAGGTCATTGCCTGCTTTTTCAGTCCACAGGATCCTGAATGCAGCATGTAGAACTTTGAGGTAAATAAGCAAGTACGCTTCTGTGCTTGCTTGATGTGCAATACAATTAACAGAAATTAATAGTCTGTGATATAATGGAATACGGGTATACTGTGTTTGGAAAAATAATAATAATGTACTACTAGCTTATATGATGAAGTTCTTATTTTAGATGGCTGGCTTTAGGAGCTTCATTTCCAATTTAGTCAGATCAGCCTGCTGCCTGGATAAGTGGATATAAATGTTGCCAACTTTTAGATTTTCATTTGGGTTTTAATTACTGAATATTCAGGGGCAACATATCCAAATGAGAATCATATGTGCTGTTGCTGCTAAAGAAGTTTGCTGCTTCCCTCTGTAGTCTCATGGATGACTGAACACTTAACTGAATGATGTATATTTTTGTTCCTATATATGCTGCTGCAGCAAATATTCCACTCTTGTTCTCTACTAGCTACTGGAATACTGATGCTCTGATCTGGTATTTACCAGTGCAGTATAATACCATAGTGTACAGTAACAACTGCATCTTCCATTTTCCTAAAAAAAAAAATCAATTCTCTGAAGCCTTTTCTGCATGCTACACTGGCCATAAGTTCCTATACTCCTAGGTCCATACAACTATGGACGCATATGCATGACAGGCAGATACCATTCGTGCAGAGCTGCTGATTCTGCTGCTGGAAACATGATTTTGTGCTTGCTGGTTAAGTGTACTCAACAACTTAGCAGGGGATTAGGAAGAAGACGATGCCATGCCAGTGTGTCTTGGAGTGCCTGTAGGCCCAAGGTCTGTGTGTCTTTTCATGCAGACAGCTTACCTGGCTGAAGCTCTCTGCCGGTTTGATCCCCTGCTCTTTACACCGCTTTGATGTTAACGTCTTGGTTGAGCCGTGCACGCATATTCTACGTGTCGATCGATGTCTTCAGTGGATGATTATTAGGTTGTGCACGGGCGCCACCACTCTACTTTTACCTAACCTAATCTCTTTTGCAACCCATGATCTTTTAACCGGATGTTCTTTTTTCAAGGAGTTTCCTACTTGTAAATCTTATCTAGGGCGAGCCATTTTCATGTGAGTTTCACTGAAAACAGTTTAATTCTCGATGAGTCGGCGATAATTGTCCACTACCTCCTTTTCCAAAAAAGAAAAATGCTTACATTTAGGATCGGAGAAAGTATTTTCTTCGGTTTTAGCAATTGTTATACACTTTTTAAAGAATAGAAATTGCTATGTATACGATCCAATCGTTTGACTCATGTGCAGCTAAGTTTGATCAATGGCTATAGTGTATATGAAACCTTCGCTCTTAAATAATAGGTTGTGTTTGGTTGACCTGGTTTACAGAAGGGATGTACAAGCAAGTTGTAGCATAACGCATGTAAAGTTTGGTTTTGTGAAGGCAATGAACTTTCAATCATGACAATGATGGCATTCATGCTAGGTTAATTACTTCTAAGCTAAGACTTGAGGAATGGCCGATCGAAAGATACATCACAGGAGTGATCAGTCATGACAATATATATATATACTGCTAATATTGCTATGTATCTGAATGGACCCAACAATGCAATTCAAGGGCTCCTTTTCAGATGGACCTATGCCTGCTTGCCGTCGCTGGTGACCTAAAAAGAGTTTTGCTATCACACAGCCTACACACAGCTTCATGTCAGCTTTGCGGCCTTTTTCTCTCAGTGTAAAGTCATCACCATCACCAGTGCATGCCTCTTCTGGAATTTGCTCTCGAGTTGAGTGCTCAAATCTTTCAGGTGGTACATGCTCTGATCATTGTACTGCACATGCATGTGCAAATATATTCACGTAGTAGAAAAAGGCCCTGTAAAACAAAAAGAAGTGCAAACATTCGTTAAAAAAAATGCAAACGATGTTTACAGTAATAAAATGAGAAACATTAACAAAAAATAAGTCATTCGTTATGCAAAGGTCGAAAGTATTCTCGAAGCAACTGTATCATCTTGATCATCTTGATGTAATTGATTGAGACCGAAAAAAGCTTTCATTATTTTAAAAGCCTTGTGATTAGTTAATTGAATAATTTTTTAAAAGTAAAAAAAATGTGGCATAAGTATTTGTACTGAAAGTTCATTGGTGCATGCATGTATTGCATCCTGACAAATAAATCATGGGATATGCTCGTATGCATGTTGGGGAGACAGGGATGTGTATTCGTGTCCAGAAAGTAGAACAGGTTTGGAATAATATGGCATTTTCTCCTTGCTCGGTGTTGCACATGTTGAAACAGTAGCCATTTTTTAATCTGGAAATTAAACCAAAAGAAACAGTAGCTTTTTTCGTGACACGAACATCCAATTATTTTGTGGTGGATTAATTATGCTTCAGTCCTTTTGCTTTTAGAAATTAAACCACGAGATAATGAGAATTCCAGCAACATCCAAAGTTTTTCAGAAAGGCAAACACACATAACCTTTTCTCTGTAGCTGAACATTTGCGTTTGATACTATATATATATATATAATTCTGATGTGATCGAGTTGCTTTATCTAGATTATCAATCAAAAGGCTGCCGCATTAGTTGGGCTACTCCATTGCATTGTAGTAGTACAGCTTTCCATCAAGAAATTGAAGCACAACTCAGATAGTCAGATTCGATCTGCCTCAATCGTACTGAGACCAATAACAAAGCGATCGAGCATGCTCATCAGTCAAACCGTGCTTATGGCAATAGGTTGCATGTTGCATCATCAGCTGCTTTGTGATGCACAGGGGAACGCGTGTCACTCACCTCCGAAAGACCAAAAGTAACGATACCATCGGCTACTCTCTTTGTCCTAAAATATAAAATATTTTAAATAGATAAGACATTTTTTACTATGTCTGTTCACATATTCGTAGGATTAAAAAATATCTTATTCGTTTAAAATTTTTATATTTTAGGTTAGAAGAATAACATGTTAGATCATCTATTTTGTTTCAGCGTTATCTTGTTGGCATCTAACTGAATCTCCTCTGTAACATGATTAGCACCATTTCTAAACCTACGCACAAGGACACTCAGTTACATGCATAAACTGTGGATGAAACAAAGCAGGTTGTACGGAACAGGATAGCAGGCTCCCAAACAAAGAATCCAATTCTAAAATTCAAATTAGTCCCACAAACAGTATTATCTAATCAATCATTTATCATTTAAATTTCTCATCTTGTCCTCGCGCACTCAAAGCATCCCTCATTTAATGAGAAGTATTTAAAGCTCAGTTTGAAACAAATTATTGAGTAAATTGTTGCTACAAATTATCTACTTAATTACAAAGATACATTAAATATTTTAATAAATAAACTTAATAAATAATTTAAAACAAATGGTCACAGCAATACAGTAAATTTTCTTTTTTAGAAAATATATTTGTTTAAAGAGTGGAGCAAATAATCCGTTTCAACAATCCGATAAATAATACGAAAAGAACTAGTAGCAAGCCTAAAGTCTTTTACCTTTCCTACTAATTTGCCTTTTAAATTTTAGTATTATATTTTTTTTTGAACAGTGGGAGTACTCCACGTATTAGACTCAAGGAAAACTAGAAATGGCCCAACAAGAAAAATAAAAAATACTACTACTACTGTGTTGAATGAAGCTTCTCACATGTCAGCTTAAGTGCAAGGGATCCTGACATCTGAGCGTTGCACATGTATATACGCTCCTAGTACATGCTGGAGTTAGACACCAGCGAGGAGCAGAAGACTTTTAATTTGTTTGAAGTGCTCAGATTCAATGAGCATAGTGTTAGCGTACCATTGCTACTGCTACTCCTACCCCCCTTTGTTTTGGTTGCAAAAATGCAAAATGGCATTTATGCATCCTGTCATGGCTCTGGCATTGCCATTGAATTTACCCCAGCGAGTAGTGCCATTGCATCAGCTCTGGCAGGTTTGTCGTCGCAAAGATGAGATGCAGCAGCCATGCTAGTACTAGTACTGCTAGTCGTAACACACTTTGATCACGAGTAGATCGATCTCGCTTCAATTCATACATTTGCTGTTGGTGCAGCAGCCTGAGCTGGAGCAGGAGGCCAGCATTCACCTGCGTTTCTCCGGAAGAAAGAACCATACACTAGAGAACAAAATCTACACACACCCATGAGATGAGATGAGGGCCATTCAAGATGCACAGCTCTGCTGCTTGGAATCACCAATTTTCCATGATGAATCCACATATTAGAGAATGAGGATGGTTACTATCTACCATCCATAAAGAATTTAATGGTCCAAAAATCATCACCATCGAGGATGGCGGGGGCAGGGACGGCGCTCTATTCTTTGGCCCCGTCCTCGCCCCCCACGGTGACCCACGTTAACTGTATCTATGAACCAATTTTAGACATTTTTTTTTAAAAAAAAGGCTTGTCTAACCCAAAAGGTTAAAGCCCAATGACCAAGTATATAAGTTCCTAACCCTAGATCAAGTCGACCCTTAGTCTCATCCCTATCTCCACCACTCCACCCAGTCCAGCGAGCACCGATCCATAACACCGCCGCCGCCGCCGCTCATCCTCAACGTGTGCAGGCGCGACGCCGCCTCCCCTTGCCCGTGGCCTCGCCGCCCAAGTCTCGTCACTCCTTGCACACGGTCTCGCCTCTAGCCTCCTCGCGTCGCGCGCACATGAAGTGGAGACGCGGCCACAAGCGCACGCCAGAGCCGCACTCCGCCAGCGCACTCCGTCGGTCGCCGCTAGCACTCCATCTGTCACCACCGATTCCCCTGCCGACCATACCTTCGGCCTCCCCCCTCCTTCCTAAGCTCCGACGGTGACGAAGCAAGGTGAGCACATGCTACAATCCATAGGAACAGGGGCAACCGCGAGGATGAATTGACCGCGCGGGAAACGGGGTGGATAAAATGTAGCTCCATCATGGTTGGCGGGGGTGGGAACAGTGAAATTTCAACACTGTGAGAACGGGGACGCGGATGTGACCCCCCGACAGTGAATTCCCTGTTGCCATCTATACTTGTACTCCCTCCGTCATCCTAAAATAAGCTCTTTTTTCATTTAATCTCCTACATATATCAATATAAAACTAAAAAGATCATAATATTATTGTTTTATCAAATCTCAATATAATTATTCTACATTTTATCTACTCTCAATACATTTATTCTATATTTTCACATCAATATAATAATTATTTAAAAATAAATTTATTTTGAGATAAATAGAAGGAGCCAAAAATAAACAATACGAAGAGAGTAGTACTAGTACTACGTGCCTCCTCGCTCCCGGGCTTGCAACGCGACCGCGAAATAGTGGTGGTTCCAAAGAGAAAATGGATCGATTTCTGTGGCATTTTAGGTCTTTGAATCGTAGAAATGAAAAAATAGAAAAATAAAAAAAGGATTCTGACCAAAATAAAGTATAAAATGAAAGTTATAAAACACAAAAAAAAACACATAAATGATCGTTCGATTGAAAAAAACACAGAAATCAGATGAAAGAGATAGACTAAAAAAAATATCAAGAGGTTAGACCCTTGCTAAGTTTTTTCAAAACCTACATGCAATGGCTAGGATTTAGAAAACTCAAATCCTATGAATCAAAAAGCTACGTAGAAAAAATATATAATATTTTAATCTTAAAAATTATTTTCATAAATCCTTTAATTAAAAAGAGCCCTCAACGACGGCGGCGATATGCAGGATGGAGGTGCATGCTCCAGCCGCGGTCAAACAGCGGGAGACTTTACTGGCGTTGGCACTTGGCATTGGCAGGCAGGCAACCGCAGCTAGATTCCGCTAGCCTCGCCGTCGCCGCCCTCAGGCCGTCCGGTCGCCGGCTCGCCTCGTGCAACAATACATGCAGCACACGAAGATCAAAACCACTCCGATATTATCCGATATTAATAGTTGAGGACGAAAGATATTTGATTTTTAAATCTAAAGAATATGTACTCATTCAATGATTTAAAAGAATAATTTGAACTAAAATTAACTGGGCGTTCGATCGAATTAATCCGTTGCGGTTTGGGGAGTCGACACGGCATGTGGATGTGCGTACCCGGGAACTGACACGGGCAGTCCTCACACCAGACCAGTCCTCGTTGCAACGTATGGTCACCTTCATTTTTTTTTTTTGCCCGGAAACAGCGGGTTTTACAGCCACATTTGCGTGTCGGTGCGGTGAATCCTAGCAGCAATGTTGTTCTCCGACCCGTGGATCCTGCCATCTGTTCTCACTGTTTCATGGGGGGTACATAACAAATTAAACCTCGCATATATACTACCTGCCTTGTACGACTACCTAGTATACTACAGATGAACAGTCTCTGTGCTCCCTTTGCTCACAATACTACTTTGACCACCACTTAGGCTGTGTTTAGCGAATGTTTTCAACTATTCTTTCTCAAATGGCTAAACAATGTGTTTTGAAAAAGAATGAAAAGCTGTTTTCAAAATCATATTAATTTATTTTTTTAAAAAAATAATACTTAATTAAACATGTGATAATAAGTTGTTTCATTTTACGTGCGCGAAAAATTAGTTTCCAACTCAAACTGTCGAACACACTTTTAGTTTTTAATTGCTATCTTCCGTAACGAAAGCCGACACCAAAATTTAAATTTTAAAATTATTTTTAGAATTGATCTTAATATTTGTATTATTATTTTTTACATTAGATTTTAAGTGATTAAGAATACATATATACATATATATATATATATATAAGTTTTATTTAAGCCTTACGACTTAAAATCGGCTATAGGTAAAACTTGCCAACAAAAGAAACCAAACATCCTTAAGATTAGGTGTTCAAAATATTTGTCACAACTTAGCAAGTCTAAGAAAATATTGTTATATTTTTCTAAATCATTGATATGTTGGATATAGTTTGTTAATGATAATTTTATCATAAGTAACTGAACAATCGTCTAAATTAAATAAATTTGTCTAACTTTAAACATGGTAAACTGTATATGGCTGACCAACAAGCGGCCCCTACACATACCAACTGATACTAGCGTATCCCTAAACACTAATTATATCAATCAAACAAGTGGAGCATTGGTTAAACAAAATACTATCAAGAGTACCACTGGTAAATGCTAATTTAAACAACTCTATTCATAATAAGAAAAACAAACAAGTTCATGTCCACTCTCATGCCCTTGCTGATTTGTCCACTACCCTTCCATTATGCTTTCCCCTCAATAATCAAATCAAGGAGCGTATCACACAACAACGCAAGAATCATTGCATTACATGTGGACAACTCTGGTCCTTTGTTTAATTTGCAGAGCAATCATCTCATAAACAAAAGCCTGTGAATCAACAGGACGCCAGCTTAACTAGCCTGAGCAAAGACTCTTCTTGGCGCCAAATGTGCCTCCACAGCTCCACTTGCCTCACATTCGAAGTGGTAGGTACTATCACAAGTTCACAACACATTACCAAGTACCAACATCACATTACTGCTCAAATTTAAAAATATTTGGTCTATGTTGTTTGTGTTATGAGTAGACATCTACAAATTCGTTGAAAAAATTATAAATTTTACAAGATTTTCATAAATTCTACTTTTCAGAAGGGCCCATCATCATATAGAAACAAATAATCAAACAAGTTAACAAAAGAAGATATTAAGGGTACTAAAATACTCATCTCATTACATGATGCATTAAGAACATTTTAAAATGGGGAAAAAAGTCTGGTCAAGAAGAGCTTTGACCATCGAATTAACAGTACTCCACTCTAGCTAGCAACCACACGAGAGGAGAGGCTTCTATTACGAAGCCTCCCCGTCAACTACAGCTCGGTCCCGTCCGGCGCCGGCGAGCATCGCCGGCGGCGGCATCACATGACGCTACACGAGCTCGGGTTCTCCTCGTTGAACATGTTGCTGTACGACTCCTGCGGCGGCGAAGACCGCATGCCCGGCGGGCCGTACAGGTACTCCGGCGGCGGCGGCATCATCATGGGCGGGTACGGCGAGTAGCCGTACGACATCTGCGGCGGCGGCATGGGCGTCGGCTGCATGGACATTACCGGCGTGGGTGCGTAGTACGACGACACGCTCGCGCTCGGGTGCGCCACATTGTAGCTCATCACTGGCTGCGGCGCATAGTACGGGAACCCGCCGTGAGGGCGCTCCGGCGACGACATCGCTGGCGCCGGAGCGGGCATCGACGGTGCGGGTGCGGCCGGTGGCGCCTTGGCCGGCTTCTCCGGCGCCGCAGCGTCCGCCTCATCGGTGCCGTCCTTCTGCTTGTTCTTCTTCTTCTTGCCCTTCTTCCCGCCGGACTCCTCACCGCCCTCCTCGTCGGCGGCGGTGGCGGCGGCGGATTCTTTGGCAGTCTCAGGCGAGCCCTTCTCCTTCTCGGGCACCTCGCCCTCCTTCTTGGCAGCCTCGTCCTTGGGCTTCTTCTCCTCGCCTTTCTTCTCCGAGCCCTTCTCCTTCTCCGGCTTCTTCTCCGAGCTCTCAGGCTCAGCTTCCTTCGCTGCCTCCTTCGCCTTCTTCTCCGCACCCTTCCCGCGCTCCCCGGCCGCCGGAGCATCCGCTGGTGGCGGCGCTGCGGCGACCTCGTCGGGCTTCTTTGCCGCGGCGACCAGCGGCGACGGCCACACCGTGGCGTGCTTCCCTGACTTGTGCAGCCGCCTGACGAGCGCGTCGGAGCCGACGCTGCTCGTCACCGTCACCTTGTGCTGGGCCGCGTCGATCGTCACCTTGTACACGCCTGCTCGCCGGAAAACCAATCAAACACCAAAAGAAATCAAATCACGACGCCATTAATCATTACAGATACCAAATGATCAAACCAGCGAAAACTATGCACACCTTCGATGTTCTGGAGCACTTTCTTGACCTTCTTCTTGCACCCTTCGCAGTGGATCGACACCCGGAGCATGGTGGTCTGCACCAACAAGAACAGCAAAACGTGAGCAAAACAACAATGGCGTCGTCGTATTCACAAAGATCGAGCTAGAGCTAGCCTTCCAATGGAGGAGGGCATTTCAGAGATCAAGCTTTCTCGTGCTCACCGTGTACTGCAGTGGCTCTGCTTCTCCTGACGCCATGGATGAAGCTTACCTAGCTAGCTACCTCGAGACGGAGTAGCTTCGAGCTAAGCTGAGCTCTGTGGCGGCGGCGCGTGCGAGTGGGAAGGGAAGCGAGGAGAGGTGTGTTGCTTAGGGAAGCTGAGCTTTATAATGGCCAACAAATGTAGCCCTGTACTAGTTGAGGGTGCTAGTTGTAAAGTGACATGCGTGTCACTGACCTGTGGGCCCAGGTCTACTGGTACCCTGTATACGTCAATCCGTGAAGGACCCAGGATGGTGACATCAGAACCACATAAATATATTTGTATGCACATCATTGGAAGATGATCATGATCCATGCATGATGATGGCAGATTGAAGCTAGTGCTCCCTGATGATCAGTTCTGGCTTTTTCCTGATTATCCTGGACTAAATGTTTTAGGTGAAGATTATCATGTGATCTTTGATAAGGATCTCCATTAATCTGTGCAAGTGTGCATGCAATTCTGGTGATCTCTTTGTTTCAGTGGTGCAATCAAGACCTCGTAATCTGGCTGCTGCAGGGTTTGGTGAATGAGTCGGACAGGGCCATTAGATTCAGCAACAACTTAACAGCAGCAGCATTCAAAACAAAAGGTGTCTCCATTATGGAGCACCACATGCACGTACGTTATTTTCAGAGCAGGTAACTATAGCTCCTAGTAGTGTCATTTTCACTTCTGCTGCATCTGGAGTACCCGCTAATTACAGAGTAGTTAAGAGTAATTAAGTTGCTTACTGTTGCAGCTTGATGTGATGAAATGTCCATTCTACGACTGACTTCTCCAGGTAGAAATTCAGATATTCAGGTTTCAGAGCAAAATGTCACAGATATGTATTCAGATAAAATGTCCAGAACCGATGGTTACATGTTGCGCAGTAGTTTCAGATATTCAGAGGTTTCAGTTCACTCGAAAACTAACTACTGTACCCCAGTACATACGTACTGACGCTACTATACGGGCATCCACAATATGAATAAAAAATTGGTAGTAACATCCCTTATTACCTACTCTATTATTTATTGTAGGAGTGAGTAGTAAAGAAGATAGTAACTATACCCAGCAATAACACTACTACTTAATAATAAACAATAAAAACATTAAACTCTCTTCTCTCTCACACTCTCTTTTTTTTATCCTACCATTACTCCACATGTGGATTCTAGCCTAGCTACTATTTTCACATTGTGAGAGCAAGAAATAACTATAATTTGGTTTTATAGGTCTCACCTTACTACTTATTTAGTAAATATACATTGAGGATACTCTATTATTGGGCTACAGTTACGTTCACGTGGCATACGTACGTTATACTTAAATACGTCATAGGGTCGATTAGAAGATACGTATCAGAATATCAGTGGTCGCATATTGGTACTGTGGTTATAGCTGGGTCAGGACGTACAAGTACAGTACGTACGCACCAACGTATAGTTTAGCTAGACAGGTGAAATGTACTGCACTGCTGCTGTCAGACACGTCTCCCGCTGGAGATACAAGTTATTCATGGCATATCAACGGAGCATCCGTGGCATGTTCGTGCATATATATATATATATGCCAAAAGTAGGGGTGAGCATATATTCGGTATCACCCAAAAACTCGATCAGTTCGGTCTTTCTGTAAAATTTAATAGGGTAATTGGCACATTCAAATCAAATAAATTCCAAGACTCATTACGCTGAGAGTTACTATATGTGTTGAATTATGCATGGGTAATGAAGGAGAATGTAAGCCGAACGTTTTTATAATTAGTACAAGGATTGATTAACAGAAAGGACATAATCAATCAAGGATTGACTGACAGAACCAATCTAAGGATTAATAGTGGGATGTTTCGTCATATGAGAATTAATCTATGAATAGGTCAGGGTTACTTCGGTTCGGTTTTTCGGCCCGGTTATTTTTTCCTACCCTAACCAACAAGGCTGTACGATTCATCCGACGTCGCCGAACGCGAAATGAGAAAGGAGACTGTACTGCACTACTTACTGAATACAGCGAACTGAGTGTAATACTGCAAGCTCCTTCACTATCTGCACGGCGAAAATTGGTATAGCAGTATCAGTGTAGTAACTGTTGTACGTGCTCCGGGACCTTCCTATCATCAATTTTGGCATGCCAATTGTTGGCATTTTTCTTGTCACAGTTTGGAACCAATGTACTGTCTGTACTGCTCCATATATCTCTCCATTGAACTACTCCTATATAAGGTTCATTACTTAAGTGAGTAAACGGTCGTTTGAGCAAGTAAATGTTGGAGGTTGGGTTTAAGTTGATGGAGCAAAGTGCAGCAATAAATCTGGAGACCTAGCTACCAACCTCCCTGCAGGGTTAGTAAATTGTGCTTGGCCAAGGCTGTCAATCTAACAGCAGGGTAGGGTACAATTCTCCAATCTCCATCAAAGGCGATGGCCCACCAGATATGTTTATGACAGGTAGAGTCAGATGGAGTACATGTGTAGAGTTTTTTTTTCTAATGAAAATAAAGTTACGACACATCAAATAAAAAAATATCAGCTTATGGTTAATTGAGTTTTAATTATTATAAACCTAAACAATAGATTTATTTTATATTATAAAGCAACCTTTATACATAAAGTTTTTAAAGTTTTTGAACGAAACACATATAATATCATTTTACAGTTCAAAAAACATGCTAACAAAATTTGAGGCAGAATCAGTATCTTAATTAGAAAATAACACCATCTAATACACAATAGTCTTGCTTTTGAAAATATATAAAAAAAACTAGGTTTTAGTTTTTATCTTCTTTATAGTTTGTTTTCTTAAATATAATATGTACTATTTAGCGGAGCTGGAAATAGAAGTTGTAGCTAGCAACTCCGTAGACAAGGACCTATGATTTAGTGTAATTAGAGATATGTCGTTGGTTTTCGTCTTTTAAAAATATGTGTTAGGGAATGTATTCACGAGAGTATAATTATAATGTTACGTGTGTAATAGTGTGCATGCGCATGTGTCTATTATGTAATCGCAAAAGAAAAAACCCCACAAACAAAGACTAGGCTGAGTTCGAAACTATTCCTATATTTTGGCTAGAGTTGTTGACGGCTTAAAAAAGAAGTACTAGATAATTAATTAAATATTAACTATTACAAATTTTAAAAATAAATTTATTTGCTTTTTACAAATGTTACTGTATATAACTTTTTTAACATAAAATAAAATATTTAATAATATAGGAAGCGTGTAAACGAAAACGAGAAAATTGCCATTTTAAATTGCCCGAACTCAAGCTCTACGCTAGTACTAGTACGTGGAGAAGACTGAACTTCACTCTGAAGAGAGACAATGAAAGAGCTGCTCCTAAAATAAACATCTCTGTCAGGGTTGTAATTATTCCTTGTCCAAAGAAAAGCTGCTGGCCACGTCCTTGACGCCGTATTATCATATTATTACCTCGCCGGCGTAGGGCCCATCCGCCGTACCGCCGCTACATGTACCGCCACGTGGGCCGCGGCGGCGAGGCCGAGATGCTCGCGCCGGAATTTACACTAGCGCCATCACCATGGGCGCCATGGATGGATCTCTCGAGGTGCAGTTTTTGAGCAGTTCGAGGTACGGACCGCGCGAGCTGGGCACATGGCTCGCGGTTTATTCGATCCCGGAGACTTCACAAGCTTAATCAAGCTAGCTAGGATTAGCGTGTTTATTTCCTCGTTAATTGCTCGGTTTTTCTTTTTGTTGTTTACCTTGCCCGATGCTGCAAGCCTGAAATGCGCATTGTTGCCTCGCTTGTCTACTTTGACCGGCTGAAAAACCTGAGGTTTTAGCTGTAAACAGTTGGGTTAAGTTTTCGCAAAGCTCTCTCCTGCCTAAAGTATCATCTGTCATGACGCAGTTATCGTTAGATCATGCTCGCTGAGCAAGCAGCAACCACAGCACCCTGATGAAGATGCTTCACTGGTGTGTTTGACAGAAAAAAATTAAAAGATATATCAAGCAAGATAAGTTATTAACGTATAATTAACTAAATATTATTATTTTAAGCTTGATAAATAAATTAGTATGATTTTTTTAGAAAGCAACTCGTTTGTTTTGTGTATAGAGAAGAATGGATTTCTTCTCTGCATATGCTGCAAACGAACGACGATATCAGTGCTTTCCATGGTTACTCACTCCGTTGAAGATGAGGATGGAACGAAAAGCAGCAACAGTATAGTATGGTGAAGGAAAAGAAGGAAAAACGAAAAGCCGTTCGGGATTCACTCATTCAGGGGACTGTTCCCACCGTAATGGGATCAAATCCGATGGATATGATCTTCCAAGGACGACGAATATGCAATTGCAAGAAAAAGCAAAAGTTGCATCGCCAGGCCACACCCTGATGATCGATGGCCTGATCAGATACCCCCTCCATATCCTCCTTTTCTTCTTCTCTCTTTTTTCCTCCATATCCTCCCCTTGTGCGTGTGCGCGCGCATATATTACTGTGTGTAGGAGTAGTAATAGAAAAGCATTGATCAGCCAGCCTACCTAGCTCTATGTCTATGGAGTAGTGGCTGCCGCGGTAAGTGTGCTGAGCTTTCTCCATCAAAAGCAGTGTCTCCGATTATAAATTCCGCCTGCAGAAAGGCCGCTGGCCGGCGCCACAACCACAACCGTCCTGCTTGCTTGGCTTGGCTCCAAGTTTATTAACCACACACGCAGTCACACAGGTGTTTTCCTTCACACGGTAACAGTATCACTACTCCACCGACGCCGCAACGCAACGTTCGTTCCGCCGCCAATCCACCGGTGTAATGCAGACAGAAGAATACCCTCGCCGCCGCCGCCGCCGCCGCCGCTGCCACGCTGTATTCGTATTGACGCATGCAAGTTACTGCTCACTTCGTTCCAATTTGATCATCCTCTAAAATTTTTAAAGATCTTTTTAAATTGATCATCATCTAATTAATGGTTGTTCGCTTATATATGCAAAAGTAAATGTCATCATTACATGTCTATTCGTTTATTCGTTTATCTGTGCGCGAGTAAATGTCATCGTTGTATATCTCATATGCATGTAATTGCATGTTTGGATGTCCACATGCATGCTTCGCACAACACTTTTATCGATATTGTTTAATTACAAAAGTAATTATGTTTTTTTTTTGTCTCGATGTCACTTGTAAATATGATGATTAAATTGGAATGAAGAGAGTATTACTTACTAGTACTTCCCTCAAATGTTTTAAGAAAGTTTATGATGAATTAAGAAGAGAAAGTAGGTGAAAAAGAGATGAATTTTTCTTGATTTCATTGCCACGCTTTTTAAACTAATAAATGGTGTATCTCGTACGAAAATTTTATATATAGAAATTGATTCAAAATATCAAATAAATTTATTTTTCAAGTTTAAAATAACCAAAACTTAATTAATTAATCGTATGCTAATAGCTTTCTCGTTGTACGTGTGCTCCGACTACAACTTCATCTTAACTAAAAATGAACACCATCTAAATAAAAAGTTGTTATGATTGGTTGAAAGGAGGGGTAAATGAAAAAGTAACTTTATTTTAAGATAAGTTACTATGTGCTAAAAATAGATATATTTTAATACGAGGTAGTACTACTCTTTCTCACATGTATCAATATAAAAAAAAACCTAAAATATATCTTCTGTTTTTATCAAACTTCAATATCAGCATTTTCTCAAACTCATATATATTAATTGTGATGGAATCTTTATAGGACAAGTGAAATTATGCAGAAAAAAGAATAAAGTTTTTATTTTTGAGGGGGACGGAAGTAGTATTACAAGTTGGTGTGTTAAGCGAAGCAAAACCGGTATATTGTATGCACGTGGGTGGCTGGGCCAACCGCATATACAGGGTTCCCGATACGGGCAGGCACGTACACGTCGTCTATTTCAACTGGAGTACTTCTCCACATAAGCACAACCTAATATAGACATAATATATCTTAAAATTATAAATTTAAATAGTTGTTTGTCTAAATTTATAATTTTAAAATTGTTATATCTGTTTAATGTTGTATTTGTATTAAAGAAGAAGAAAGTACGTGAGCAGAGTACTGCAGCTACGCGACGTGGTCGTGTACAGCACTGTGCACACATGAACGGAGAGGAGCGTGTGTTGTTGTTGCCTTGGTGTCTCGTCGACGCGACAGGCCGGGGGGAGTAGCCTCCGTACGTGCGTGGCAGGCCGGCCGGCCCGTGGCCCGTATGGGCAAGATACGTACGTACTACGCCCCGGCCCCATGGGCCACAAGCGCGTCGTATTCTGTCTCGCCTTTTCGTTCCCAGCCGCTCGTGACTTCTCTCGACTTCTCTGGACTCAGCCACGACGGCCATCACTCGCTTAGGCTGTGTTCGGTGAGTAAACCTACCTCCCGCGTAGGTAAAACTAAACCATATATTATTTTTTATGATTAATTAAGTATTTATTATTTTTTTTAAAAATAAATTAATATGATTTTTTAAAACAACTTTCGTATAGAAACTTTTTTAAAAAACATATCGTTTAATAGTTTAAAAAACGTGCGCGTGAAAAAAAAGATATGTTAAGAAAGTAGATGACCGAACAATGCTTTGTTTCTCTCTTCCTCTCTCGCCGCTACACCTTTCATCCTAAAAATACTTAATCCTAACAGAATAACTTTTTAGATAGGAGGAGTACGTGATGAACGTTCACCACGGAGACTATTTCAGCTAATGCTGTAAAAATTACAAGTTGATCAGTTTGGAAATATTAGAGGTACAGCTTGTTCTCCAGTTTACATCGGCTGAAAATGTAATGTATATCGAGAAATTTGCCCCGAATTAATCCCTGACAATAACATTACATTTTACATTTTCAGTTTTCTTCAAGCTCTGATGTAAACGAAGCCCAATTCCTCTTGCGTGTATGTGTTTGTAGGTGGGCCGGTGGCTCCTGCTCTTTATGGGGCTTGGGTATAATGGGCGGACATTTCAGCCCATATAATGATGGGCCGATATTTTAAGCCCATAATAGTATCTGCAACATTTTACACCAAGCATTTGGACTCGCTCATCTTCTCCCCTCTCCACCTCGCCTCCGCCGATGGCATCCGACTCCGAGTCGCCAGCGAAGTTCCCGGCTACGGCGCTGGCTGGGTTCGTGTCGCTCCTCGCCGCGCGCCGCTTCGCAGCCGCCAAATCGCTACTCACCTCCCTCATCACGCCCCGCCTGCTCGCCGTCCCCTTCGCCGACCTGGCCGCCGCCTCCCTCCCTCGAGCCGCGCCGCGGCACGCCGTCACCGCCTTCTACGACATGCTCTTCCGCGCCTACGCGGACGCGGGCGCCGCCGCTCGCACCGCCGAGGCGTTTGAGCTAACCGTATCCCGCCTCGGGGGGCTTGACCCCCGCTCCCTCACCTCCTCCCTCCTCTCGCTCCGGCGAGTAGGCCATCTCGAAACCGCCGCCGACCTCCTCAAACAGGCTGCCACTTCTTGTCCTGACTCCGTCACGCCTCTCTCGGCGTCTGTCGTCGTCGACGGATACTGCAAGTCTGGCCACGTCACCCACGCCCGCCAGCTGCTCGACGAAATGCCTCGACACGGCGTGAAGGTTAACGCGTTGTGCTATAACTCGCTGCTAGACGCATACACGCGCGAGAAAGATGATGATCGGGTGGCAGAGGTGCTAAATGTAATGGAAAGTCAAGGCATTGAGCCAACAGTAGGGACATATACAATCCTTGTCGATGGTTTATCGGTGGCCAGAGATATCAGCAAGGTTGAGGCTGTGTTTGATGAGATGAAGAGGAAGAATCTTTCAGGGGATGTCTACTTCTATACTGCAGTCATCAATGCATACTGCCGTGCAGGGAATGTGCGGAGGGCATCGGAGATGTTTGATGAATGTGTTGGGAGTGGCATTGAACCAAATGAGCGTACGTATGGAGCACTGATCAATGGGTTCTGCAAGATTGGGCAGATGGAGGCTGCAGAGATGTTGGTGACCGATATGCAAGTTCGAGGGGTGGGAATTAACCAAATTGTTTTCAATACAATGATTGATGGGTATTGTCGGAAAAATATGGTGGACAAAGCTCTTGAAATAAAGATGGTCATGGAGAAGATGGGCATCGAGCTGGATGTGTATACATACAACACACTAGCATGTGGACTCCGCAGGGGGAATAGAATGGATGAGGCCAAGAATCTATTGCATATCATGATTGAGAAGGGTGTCAGGCCAAACCATGTAAGCTACACTACGTTGATCAGCATCCATTGCAATGAAGGTGACATGGTCGAGGCAAGAAGGCTGTTTCGAGAGATGGCAGGAAATGGGGCAGAACCTAGTGTGGTAACCTACAATGTTATGATGGATGGGTACATCAAGAAGGGGAGCATACGCGAGGCTGAGAGGTTCAAAAAGGAGATGGAGAAGAAAGGGCTTATTCCAGACATATACTCTTATGCAGCGCTAGTGCACGGGCACTGTGTCAATGGGAAGGTGGATGTGGCACTCAGGCTGTTTGAAGAGATGAAGCAGAGGGGGTCCAAACCCAATGTGGTGGCATATACTGCTCTGATATCCGGCCTGGCCAGGGAAGGGAGATCAGAGGAGGCATTCCAGTTGTACGACAATATGCTGGGAGATGGATTGACCCCAGATGATACTCTGTATTCTGCGCTTGTAAGCAGCCTTCACACGGATAAAAAGGAAAATGTTATACCACGAACATTTTAAGTTCTGTGGGGCAGCAGTGTAAATTTTTGCTAGCCGAACTGAATTCAAGGATGAACTACTCAGCTTCTCATATATGATAATGCAGTGGATCTGATAAGTTGTCTCTCAGCAGAAACACAGCTGAGTGCGAAACACACAGTGCTTATAAATGGATTGTTCAATGCTCAGTTTGGCACTTAACCGTCTAGATCTACATGATTCAGAGCATGTGTGTCGGTACAAATTGGCTGTGCAGAGCTCTTTTAATAATAGAGAGTACATGGAATTGTTACAACTCAAGCAATTGTTCACTACAACAAATATATGTTTTTGTTTGCACAACAGTACTTCAGTTTACTGGTACTGATATACAAACATGCAGTAGGAAACTTGCAAGCGTGCATTCAAGTTTGGTGCATGTATTTTCCAAAACTCAAGTTCATATAGTTACAGAACATTTTTGCGCAATACATTGAACGGAACCAACCGTCTGTATGGATTACCAATTCATGCTTCCATTGCAGTTTGTTTTTCCATATGAGCATCGGTATCAAACTCCTGTGCTGGTTCTCGATGCTGTGGGGATTGGTTTGTGTCTTCGTTGCTCTACAACAGAAGCCAAATCATTGCAGATTCAGGACTGGCAGCAATAGCTCAGTATAGCATATCGCACAGGTACTATTTCTATGAAACAAAGATAAAGATGGCAATAACCTTCTCTATATCTGCAAACTGAGTCTGTAAGCTGCCCTTCTCTTCCTGGATTGCGGACCTGATTTCCTTCATTTCCTAGAATCAAATGCTAGAACCATGAGTGATATGATCTTAGAATCAGAAGAAACAAAGCAAGAACATGAAAGAGAAAGAGAGACCGATTTTAGCAGCTCCACTTCAGAATTGAGCCCCTTCTTCAGCTCCAAAAGTTCCTGCATGAGTTGCCACCATCGGCTATAAGATGGTCCCGTACGTTTTGCTCCAGGAAAGCAGGAGTCTTTCTACATTTCTATACAAAGATGATGAAACAGTACTCACATTCTGGCTTGTCTTGACCTGTGTCTCGAGATTGGAGCGCCAGTTCTGCACCTCCTGCAAAAACACTTCTGCTGATCATTCTCCATCATCTTGCCGTCAAGACAGAGAAATTCTCCAATAATACAGTTCTATTCCCAATCACAGCAGCAACAGAGGCAATGAATTTCGCTGTACAATTCCATACCAGTTTGAGCTTCTGGATCCTGTCCAGCAACTCCCCCTGTGACGAGGTCAGCTCCTGCAATCGAAACGAATCACAGGATAAAATCAGCCGAAAATCTCAACGCCAAGAACCAACGCGCCGCCCAGGAATTCACCACACCTTGATGCGCGCGTCCAGCTGCTCGAACCCCGACAATCTCTGCAGATCAACAAGAACAAGCAGGCGTATTGCATATCATCAGAAATCGAACTCTGAACACAGGAGCACCCGGGGATTCTGAATTAAGCAGTCAACTCCATGTACTCACCGGAGGCGGCGGCGGCTCCGCCATCGATCAGCAGGAGACAGGTAGAATTGGGCCAGATCAAGCGTTGAGTTGTCTGGCTTTATTTTGTACAATTGTACTGTACCTCACCTAGAAGAGGACATTTTTCAGATGCAAGCAAACCTGTCGTCGATCGGGTTGGTGGATGGATGCAGGGGTAAATCTCTCGCCTGCAAAATTGAAAATGCGACGTGAAAAAAATGCCCTGTCAGCTGGTGGTTGCAGAACACTTGTCTCCCGGCTTCAAAGGCATGCTATTGCTACCTGACTGACGACTAGTAGTCACTTAATTGTTCATACGCTTTTTATCATTCAAGAACATGTGATCCGCCGCTGGAAATTGGAACATATTAAATGTCCAACAAGACGCTGCATGCGATGGTGTTCGACTTGATTTGACGATTTGTTTTGTAAGTAAAACAAATACAATGATGGCCAATCATATCTGACGTAGTGCTTAATTAGTGAGGGCCCAACTTGTGATCTTTTTTATTACCAATGGTTAGTTTGTCTGAATATATACTACAAATTACAATTATGCACGGTACTCTTCACTGAATAAATCAAGTGTTGAACTAAGTAGATAGGGTTGGTATCAGGTTCCATGACTATTAATTTGATCTCGTATCCGCCGTGTGTGCACTGTCAGGCCTTATATACGTAAACTTACCAATATAAGAGCTGTCTTTAGTTCATCAAACTCTATCCCTGTTCGTCACCAGGATATTTCTCCTAGTAATGGCCCATCCGGCCGGGAGCTAAGCTAACTTGACCGGGATACATCACTGTGATAGTGAAAAGAGTATTAGATGTTGCGTTTCATTCCAGCCTCAATCTCTCAGCGATAGTGGTTCCGGACAAACATGCACGTAATACCTCTTCAGATTCCTTTTCTTTTTTTTAATATTCTTTTTTCAAAAAGAGTTCCTTGTTCTATGTTGACAGATGGATCCATCGACGACATACGGTATATATTGAACGTTTGATGAGAACATGCAGTTACAGTCATACACATCAGATCATGCAGGCATGATTACAAGCTGATTTACATCAATCACACATACAGATTCCTGTCCTCCTTCTCTTCTTCTTGTTTTTTAAGGTTCCTTGTTACCATACAACGGCATTTTTTATTAGAACTTAAATGTCTTTGCTTGCTCAAATATTTGAAGTGATGTAACTATTGTAGATGCTGAAATACTGCTCACTACTATTTCTAGTGCTGAATTCACTATTATGAGTGCAGAATTACTGTTCACAGTCGCTTTTTTGGTTACTATTCACTCAAAAGTTTTTCTTAAATTTTAGGATCTTTGCAGGGTGGCGAATCCAAAAACAGCTGACGCTTGATTCAGAAATTTTAAAGTCCTACTCGGTACTAGCCGTATGCCTCATCTATCTGCCTGTTTAAAGAAGCAACTAATTTCAGATATCCCTAGTCATATATGAAATTTTATATTTCATAGGAATTTCTCCTATAATTTGGATATCCTCTAATCTTTGAACAATTTTTTCTATATTCCTCTTAGACTTAATATCCCTATACCAATTTGGTGCAAATGCTTGTAATCCTATGCACACTATATTGAAATTTGATATATAATAGTTGTCTATATTCATGAAAAAATATTCTCACTAAGCTCATATTCATTAGAATTAATGAATATGAGCTTAGTGAGAATATAGACAACTATTATATATCAAATTCCAATATAGAGCGCATAGGACTACAAGCATTTGCACCAAATTGGTATAGGGATATTAAGTCTAAGAGGGATATAGAAAGAATTGTTCAAAGATTAGAGGATATCCAAATTATAGGAGAAATTCCTATGAAATATTGGGAGAAAAATGCTATCGAGTGTAAAATTAATATAATAAACCCAGAATATATTATTAAGACTAGCCCAATAGAAACAACTCCAAAAGACATAGAAGAATTTAAGATGCATATAGAAGAACTGCTGAAACTAGGAGCCATAAGAGAGAGTAGAAGTCCACATAGGTCTGCAGCATTTATAGTAAGAAATCATGCAGAAGAAGTTAGAGGTAAATCTAGGATGGTCATAAATTATAAAAGACTAAATGATAATACTATAGAAGATGCCTATAATATCCCAAATAAGCAAGAATGGATCAATAGGATACAAGGTAGCAAATATTTCTCAAAATTTGATTTAAAGGCTGGATTTTGGCAAGTAAAAATGACAGAAGAGTCTATAGAATGGACGACATTCACCTGTCCCCAGGGACACTATGAATGGCTGGTGATGTCACTAGGATTGAAAAATGCACCTGCCCTATTTCAAAGAAAAATGCAAAATATTTTTAACGATAATCAAGAATTTGTGTTAGTATACATAGATGACTTGTTAGTATTTTCAAAAATTTATAAGGACTATATTGCTCATCTAGAATTATTTTTTAGAAAGGTTGAGCAAAATAGATTAATCCTATCAAAGAAGAAGATAGAAATATGCAAAGAAAAAATTAACTTCCTTGGACATGAAATAGGAGAAGACAAAATTCATTTGCAAGAACATATTGCTAAGAAAATTTTACAATTTTCTGATGTTATGAATGATAAAAAGAAATTATAACAATTCTTAGGACTTGTAAATTATGCTAGAAATCACATCAATAATTTAGCAAAGCTAGCAGGACCTTTATATGCTAAATTAAGAAAAAATGATCAGAGATATTTTAATTCTGAAGACATTAAATTAGTAAGATTAATAAAAGAAAGGGTGAAAGAACTAAAACCTCTAGAATTACCATTAGAAGAGAGTTACTTTGTCATTGAAACTGATGCATCATAACAAGGTTAGGGTGCTATATTAAAGCAAAGACTTACTAAATTTTTCACTAAATCAGAAGAAAAAATATGTAGGTATGCTTCTGGAAGTTATAAATTAAAAACTGTCAATAATACAGATAGAGAGATCATGGCAATAATCAATGCAATCAATGCTTTAGGCTGTACTTAGGGTTTAAAGAATTCACGGTTAGAACCGATTGTGAAGCCATTTGTAGGTACTATAATCAGCTTAATAGCAAGAAAAGCTCAACTATAAGATGAGTTTTATTTGAAGATATTATTACAGGAAATGACTATAAAGTTATATTTGAATATATTAAGGGGAAAGATAATAATTTGCTTGACATGCTTTCTCGTTTACTTGAATTGCAGATATGAAAAGATCAATGAATTACAGCGGAGTCGAATGCTTCACATTTGGAGATGACAACAAGCTCAGAATATTCCCACCAAATTCATATAAATTTAAGCCAAAAGACCATATAATCATAGATGAAGTTCAAAAATACATCTTGGATAATTTTTGGTACCAATAAAATAATAAAAGGGAAGAAAAGGATATATGTTATCAATATTGAATAGCCTCTCTGAATATTTTCACCTAATAAACGGGTTATTAATGCCAGCTAATGAAGATCATGAAATAATCCAACAGAAGCCTATATATGTTGTATTGGATGGAAAGCTCCCGGGGGTCTACTTATCTTTTGAAGAAATTGTGGTCCAAAAGATAGATGCTAAATTAATGGGAGGAGTATCTTGGAAGAAATATAAGGACATTGATGAAGCACTAAGCCAAGCTAGAAAAATATTAGGAATAAATTATTATCTAGAGCCTGCCGTAAAAAAATATATTCAAAAATGCAAAAAAGCTAAAGGAAAGAAGGTTCCAGAAATACCCATTAAAATGACTATAAAAGAAGAAGTGTTTTCTAAAAGACCCACATACAAGGAATGCCTAACAAAAGGAGTGGATCCATTAGATGGGGAATATATTGATTGGAAGATAATAGAAAAATTTAAAGAAGCCTTCCCACAATTAAAGAAGGAATTAAAGGAAGAAATACTTAAAGAATTAAAACAATAAATGGATCACAAATTTGAACAAATAAAGAAAACAGTAGATGAGAAATTAGAAGTTTCTTTTTCTGATTTCGACACAATGGATCTTGGTGGCCATGGCAACCGGATGAATAGATTTCTTTCAGCTAAATATGTTTTTCAATATATATTGATAATAAAATATCAACAATTTGAGCGTGGAAGAAGAATAAATGAAGAATTCAGAAGACGAAGAATAAACAAAGAATTCAGAAGACTACCCAAGAATGAACCCAGAAAGACACCCTATAAAGCATCAACGGACAATATAGGGTGCGGTGAATGACATATCCCTGTGAAGAATAAAACTTTCGATGGAAAGGCCTCAACTTTAGTCTGCTCTCGTGAAGCCACAGTAGCGAAGAGATAAGCAGGAGGCACAGGCGACGCCACCCCTGGCCTCTATAAAAGGAGAATTCTGCCTTCACTCCGGAGACACACAACAACGAAGACACCATTCAGAGCAAAGCTTCCAAGCGCGCTCTCACCCTCCATTCCACCTTTCTTAGTAGTAGTCACTCTAGCCTACCTTGCATAATATATTGAAGCAAGGAGTTGTAATATAACGCTGTGTAAGGTAAGAATAACTTGTTTGTATCTACCTTCGGGGTTCCCGAAAGAGAACACCGTATGTAAGCCTACCTGCTTAATATGAAGTAATTTTCTTTAAGTATCCCTGTCTGTTTGTTCTAGACAAGTGTTTATGCTAGGAACCATATAGGAGAAACCTCTTTGGTTGTTCTTGTTTTTAGCCTACATCTTACATAGGCGTTTGGAGAACCAGTATCCGTAGAGAAGTGTTCCCTTCGGTGGAACTGCCTGGGAGACGGTAAACTCTTAGCTAGGTCAAATATGACTAGGGATATCTGAAATTAGTTGCTTCTTTAAACAAGCAGATAGGTGAGGCATACGGCTAGTACCGAGTAGGACTTTAAAATTTCTGAATCAAGCGCCGTCTGTTTTTGGATTCGTCACCCTGCAAAGATCCTAAAATTTAAGAAAATTTTTTAAGTGAACAGTAAACAAAAAAGCGATTGTGAACAGTAATTCTGCACTCATAATAGTGAATTCAGCACTAGGAATAATAGTGAACGGTATTTCAGCACCTACAATAGTTGCACCACTTCAAATATTTGAGCAAGCACTTAAGACATTTAAGTTCTAATAAAAAAGGTTAATGGTTGTAAAGTGGTATCAGAGCCTGGTAATCATAGAGAAACTAAATTTAGAAGCTAATATTGGAAAGGTAATAAATACCAAAGATAATATCAATATAAGGTGTAGATTAAGCCATATTGAAGAACATAGTTGACACTCTAATAATAGCCAACTAAATTTAATTGTAGATTTAATATATAATTTCTATATAAATTGGGGTAAGAGACAGAGAGATCTAGAGCAAAAGGTTGAAGACATATATAAAGAACAAAAGCAAATTGTAGAACAATATTCTTGTCTTAGTAATAAGCTAAATACTGCATTAAAATTGTTAGAAGAATATAAGATAAGGCAAAATAAAATTTCACAGAATAGTGATTATATTAAAGAATTATTAGACAAAATCAACTCTAGTAAAGGAAAGGAAATAGTTTTGGCTTCATCAGGCATAGTCTCATCTTCACAAGCCATTAATTCAGAAAAATGGACATATCTAGGAGTCTCTTTAGAAGAATAGCAAGCAGAGATGATAGTTGTTCTGATAAACAAAAAAGCAAATATGAAGACATAGATGAGCTGGAAGATGTTGCACAAGTAGATAAGCAGCTCGAAAGATATCAACGAGATACTTTAAGGGCAATAAGACCTCAACAAGTATATTGCATGGGATTCTTTGAGAATAAGAATGGGCTATATAGAATATCTAGAGAAGTAGAATTAAGTGTTCTAACAAAACCAGTAGAATTAAAAATAGTAGCTAAAGAGTTTGAAAATGGATTAAAATATTCAGGATATAAGTATATTCACCAAGGTATGTATATAATAGGAATCAAAAGGATGACAAGAAAGAAATTAGGAGCTAAAGTATTAATAACTTTATTAGATAAAAGATGAGACACAATAGATAAAGCATCGCTAGGCTATCTAGAAGGAGATATGAATGAAAACATGCTGATAACCTATATAGCGCCTGACTTAATGATGCCTGTAAAATAATTCATAGACAAAATGAGTTTTGGTTTTCAAACAAAAAGATATGAAGAATTTAAAGGAACAAATTTGTTAATAAGTATAGAATTTATAGGAAGATTGACTAATAGAAGTGCCTCCAAATATAAAATCAATGTAAATGATGTGATAGAAAAAATATATTCTAAAGGAATAAAATTCATGAGCCCTTTGACGATAGCCTCTGAAGAAAGAGCAGGAGAAAAATGACCAATTAGTGAATTTATTAAAAGTAAAACTTTGAGCCAGCCTAAAAACTTCATAAGTTACCAAGATAGCAAAGGGAATGTTAGTATTAGATTTACAAATTATAAGTCCAGAGCTTCAGATGATTTGGATACAGAATCATCTGATAGAAATATTATAGATAACAGAAGACATAGTATTTCTGAATTTATGAAAAAAAATAGATCATAAAAGTGAAATAAAATATTATGAAGATAAATTAAAAGATATAGCAGATGAATATAATAACTCTATGAAAAGTGAGTGGCCTAAAATTAGAGATAAGGAACTTTACTTCTATAGAGAATTATCCAGGATAAAGAAACTTGGCCATAGAAACCCCCAGAACCTAGAAAATTAAAATAGAACAAATAAAGTTGAAAGAACCAAGAGAAGACAACAAAGAAAATCAAAGGTTTGGTAAGGTATTAAGTGAGGAAGAGCAATGGGAAGAAAATGAGAAATTATTACTAGAAAGTAATGAAGAAGAAAATAATCTGACAGAGGAAATAGAGAATATAGAAGAAGAAGACAACGCAGGACAATATAATGATTTTATAGACTCGTTGGATGAGGTAGGTTTGCATAATCTAGATAATGCAATAGAAGCCATGGAAGTAGAATTGGGAACAGGAAAAAGAAAAAGATATGGAGAGGGTTCTGTAAAAAATGAAGGAGAAAGAGAAAGACCAGCCAGGGCAGCAGGAAGATGACCCCCAGAAAAAAAGAATATTCATATAATTATATCCCAGGACAGTATAGACACATGGGCACTAAACAAAGAGATTTTGAGAAACCAATAAAATTTCAAAATCAAAAAAGTGATGGGGCTATACTAAATCTAGTAGCACATGATCCCATAGACTAGCCAAATATCATTAGTATTCGGAAGGGATTAATAGTTCAAAAATATATACAAAATTAGCACAATATAGAGAATAAGGTGGAGGATGTGATAACTTATTTAGAAATATTTTTGGATGAATCTGCTAAAGTCTTATGGGAGTAATGGGTTGAAAAAAATCCTAATAACTACGAAGAGCTAAAAAGAGTAGGAAGTAATCCTCACAACTTCGCAAATATAGTATCTAATATTATCATAGCTGAAGACCCAGAATTAGGATACACAACCTTACAAAATAAAAGATTAAAAGAAATAGAAAAGTTAACATTAACAAGCTGGAAAGGTATAAAGGAATTTTCCCAACATTATCTATATAATGCAACAACTGCTAAGCAAGGATACAATAAGGGAATAGTTGAGCGATATTTTAATAAACTACCTGACCCGTTAGGTAGTATGATTTTTGAGGAATATAGAAAGGAAACTGAAGAAGCTGAAATTAATATTAGTCAAGCTCTAACTTTCATGTTTAAACAATTAAGGAAAATATGCACAGGAATACAAGCCAAAAGGTCAATGAAACATTCTGATTATAATTTTTGCAATAAAATAGTACAAATACCTTTATCATATGTTTTTGCAATAAAATAGTACAAATACCTTTATCATATTCTGATTATAAAGTCCAGACCATACTTGCGAATGATCAAAGTATGAATTTGAACCAATCCAAAATGCAAGGACAGTGAATGACATTTCACTGTTAAAAATACTGTGGAGAATATTGCTTTCGGCGGAAAAGAAAGGCGCAGGTACAGAGGTGTCTCCACCTTGGCCAATTCAAGGACAAAGTAAAGCCAAAAAAAGATAAGCGTCTCCATGGTGCGAGCCAGCTCGTGAAAATACAGTATCTAGAAGATAAGTATGAAGCACAGACGAGCCTCTCTCTCGAGCTCCTATAAAAGGAGGGGTTTGCCCAGCTGAGGGACACAACAACGAAGGCACCATTCAGAGCAAAGCTTCCAAGCGCGCTCTCACCCTCCATTCCACCGTTCTTAGTAGTAGTGACTTTAGCCTACCTTGCATAGTATATTGAAGCAAGGAGTTGTGATATAAAGCTGTGTAAGGTAAGAAAAACTTGTTTGTATCTACCTTCAGGGTTCCCGAAAGGGAAAACCGTATGTAAGCTTATCTGTTTAATATGAAGTAATTTTCCTTAAGTATTCCTGCACGATTGTTCTAGACAAGTGTTTATGCTAAGGACCCTATAGGAGAAACCTCTTCGGTTTGTTCTCGTTTTTAGCCTGCATCTTGCATAGGCGTCTGGAGAATCGGTATCCGTAGAGAAGTGTTCCCTTCGGGTGGAACTGCCTGGGGAGACGATAAACTTTTAGCTAGAACAAGTGTGACTTGGAATATCTTTTTAAGTTGCTTCTAAAAAGACAGATAGGTGAGGCATACGGTGAGTACCGAGTAGGACTTTACATCATCTGAAACAAGCTTCTGTGGCTGTCTAAGTAGGATTCGCCACCCTGCAAAGATCCTGAAGTTAAAATATATCTTGAAGTAAACAGTGTTTTGAATAGTATTAAACAGTAATCTGAATAGTAATCAGCCGAATAAATAGTGTTTTTGAACAGTAAACGTTAACGTCACCTCCAATTTTTAATTTTCTAGATTCTTGAAATTTTGTCGGAAGTATAAGTGAAAGTATAAGTGGTATCAGAGCCAGTCATCATAGAGAAATCAAATTCAGAAGCTAATATTGGAAAGGTAATTACTACCAAAGATAATCTGAATATAAGGTGTAGACTAAATCACATTGAAGACCATAGTTGGCACTCTAAAAATAGTCAATTAAATTTAATTGTTGATCTGATATATAATTTTTATATAAATTGGGATAAAAAGCAGGAAGATTTAGAGCGAAGGATTGAAGATTTGTTTAAAGAACGAAAGCAATCTGAAGAACAATATTTGCTTGTCAGTAATAAATTAAATTCAGTGCTAAAAGTGCTAGAGGAATATAAGATAAGGCAGAATAAGATATTACAAAACAGTGACTATATCAAAGAATTATTAGAAATAATAAATTCTAGTAAAGGAAAAGAGATAGTTTTGGCTTCAACAGGCATAATTACCTCGTCTCAAGCTATTAATTCAGAAAAATGGACCTATCTAGGAGTCTGTTTAGAAGAATAGCAAGCAGAGACGATAAATCTTTAAGTTATATTGATAAACAAAAAGGTAAAAATGAAGACATAGATGAGCTTGAAGATATTGCAGAAGTAGACAAACAGCTCGAAAGATATCAAAGAGATACTTTGAGGGCAATAAGACCTCAACAAATATATTGCATGGGATTTTTTGAGAATAAAAATGGGTTATATAGAATATCTAGAGAAGTAGAATTAAGCGTTTTAACAAAGCCAGTTGAGTTAAAAATTGTAGCCAAGGAATTTGAAAGTGGATTAAAGTATTCAGGGTATAAATATATTCACCAAGGCATGTATATAATAGGAATCAAAGGTATGACAAGAAAGAAATTAGGAGCTAAAGTTTTAATAACTCTGTTAGATAAAAGGTGGGACACAATAGACAAAGCAGCATTAGGATTTTTAGAAGGTGATATGAATGAGAATATGTTGATAACATATATAGCTCCAGATCTAATGATGCCTGTAAAAGAATTTATAGATAAAATGAGTTTTGGCTTTCAAACAAAGGGATACGAAGAATTTAAAGGAACAAATTTGCTAGTAAGCATAGAATTTATAGGAAGATTAACTAATAGAAGTGCCTCCAAATACAAAATAAATGTAAATGACGTGATTGAAAATATGCACTCTAAGGGAATAACTTTCATGAGTCCTTTAAAAATAAGTTCTGAAGAAAGGGCAGGAGAAGAATGGAAAATTAGTGATTTAATTGAAAGTAAAACTTTGAGTCAGCCTGAAAATTATATAAGTTATCAAAACAGTAAAGGGAATACCAGCATTAGATTTATAAATTACAAACCCAGAACCACAGATGACTTAGAAACAGAAGCATCTGATAGAAATATAATAGATAATAGAAGACATAGTGTTTCAGAGTTTATGAAAAAATTAGATCAAGAAAGTGAGATAAAATATTATGAAAATAAATTAAAGGAAATAAATGATGAATATAATAACTCTATGAAGAGTGAGTGGCCTAAAATAAGAGATAAAGAACTTTATTTCTACAGAGAATTAGCTAGAGTAAAGAAAGTAAAGAAGAACGAAGATATGGCAGTAGAAATTTCTAAAAACCAAGAAACCAAGATAGAACAGATAAAGAAGAAAGAGCAAGATAAGCATGGCAAAGAAGAGCAAGATCTTGGTAAAATTTTAAGTGAAGAAGAGCAATGGGCAGAGAATGAAAAATTATTTCTTGGAAGTTATGAAGAAGAAATTAATCTAATAAATGAGATGGAGAATATAGAAAATGAAATAGACAATGCAGAACAATACAATGATTTTATAAACACATTAGATGAAGTAGGGTTACATAATCTTGATAATGCAATGGAAGCTATGGAAGTGGACTTAGGAATAGGAAAGAGAAAAAGATATGGAGAAGGTACTGTGAAAAACGAAGGAGAAAGAGAAAGACCAGCTAGGGCAGCAGGAAAATGGCCTCCTGATAGAGAAGAATTTTCATATAACTATATACCAGGACAATATAGGCACATGGGTACTAAGAGAAGAGACTTTGAGAAGCCTGTTAAATTTCAAAACCAGAGAAGTGATGGTGCTATATTAAATTTAGCCGCACATGACCCTATTGATTGGCCTAATATTATTAGCATTTGGAAAGGTTTAATAGTTTAAAAATATATACAAAACCAGCACAATATAGGAAGTAAAGTTGAAGATATGATAACCTACTTAGAAACATTTTTAGGTGAATCTGCTAAGGTTCTATGGGAACAATGGGTTGAAAAGAATCCTAATAATTATGAAGAATTGAAAAGAGCTGGTAGCAATCCGCATAATTTTGCAAATGTTATATCTAACATTATTATAGCTGAAGATCCGGAATTAGGTTATACAACTTTGCAGAATGAAAGGTTAAAAGAGATAGAAAAATTAACGTTAACAAGTTGGAAAGGCATAAAAGAATTCTCTCAACATTATTTATATAATGCTACAACTGCTAAACAAGGATATAACAGGGGAATAGTTGAACGTTACTTCAATATATTACCTGACCCACTAGGAAGTATGATATTTGAAGAATATAAAAAGGAAACTGAAGGAGCTGAAATCAACATCTCGCAAGCCATAACTTTTGTGTTTAAGCAACTAAGAAAAATATGCACGGGTATCCAAGCCCAAAGATCTATGAAACACTCGGATTACAATTTCTGCAATAAAATAGTTTAAATACCCTTGTCATATGGAGAAGACAAGCCTAGAAGTAAAAGAATTTATAAACATCAAAATAGAAACAACAATAATATTAGAACAAAGAAAAGGTATTTCTTAAGAAGATCAGATAATAGAGCACCCTTCTTACATAAAAGAAATGTAAGAAGATATAATCCAAAGAAAACCTATGACAAAACATGTAGATGTTTTATATGCAACTCGCCAGATCATTTAAGTAGAACATGCCCAAATAAAGATCAAAAGAGATATTCTAGTAAATATGAAGAACAAGAGAGGGTTCTAATTATGGATGGCGTAAACGAAAACATATTAGTATGTGATGATGAAATAAAAGATGACGAATCAATATATTCTATCATAGAAACAGACGAAGTTGAAACCATCAACGAAGAATATGAATCATCCGATGAAGAGTTAGATTTAATTGACGAATTAGCAGGTCTAAAGGTTGAAATGATGGATCAATTATATTGTGAACATGATTGGATTAGAGGAAAGGGTGACTATAATATAAAATGTGCTTTTTGCATATATTACCCAAGTCAAGAAAATAGAGTGACTTGTAGTATATGTCTAAAACAAGCTTGTGCTGAATGTATAAAAGCAAATAAACAAAAATGGAGAAAAGAAATAGAATTAGAATCAGATGAAAAGACTTTATCTAGTAGAGTACGAGTGTTAGAAAATAGACTAAATAAACTAGAAGTAGAATTAGAGAACCTAAAAAATAATTGTGATATTAAGGCATTACCAGAGAATAAGGACATACAAAACACTGAATTTAAAGAGCAATTGATAACACTAAAAGACAGTAATACTGCTAAAATAATTCAACTAAGAGATGTCATAACTAATTTTGGAAATAAATATATAGTAAGATTGCCTTTCAAAGAAATATTAGGTATAAGAATCCCTGTTAAAGTAAAATTGACACCCAAAGTATCTTAAAAAATATTAGCACTAGTAGACACCGGGTGCACAAAGAATATTATTCATGACAAATATTTCATAAGATGTCCTGAAATAGTTCACACAATTGACGACAATAAGACAGAAGTTTCCACAGACATGTCCGGAATAAAGAAAATTCATAATCAGTTAGCTTATAATATTGAGGTTTACATTAATGCAACTAAATATATAATAGATGAGATTACAATAAGAGATTTGTCAATGATTAATGATGACATGATAATTGGCCTAAGGTTCCTTCAACAATCAGTATAAACCACAGTAATACATGAGCAAGGAATTACTTTTATCCCATATCAAAATAATGTTCCATATATCTCAGAGGTACGAAAGCGTGGTGGAACCTCCCCCAAACTCGACAACTTAGAAGTACCCAATCTTGAGTCTGAAGAAAGAATTAATGAATATGAGCTTAGTGAGAATATAGACAACTATTATATATCAAATTCCAATATAGAGTGCATAGGACTACAAGCATTTGCACCAAATTGGTATAGGGATATTAAGTCTAAAAGGGATATAGAAAAGATTATTCAAAGATTAGAAGATATCCAAATTATAGGAGAAATTCCTATGAAATATTGGGAAAAAAATGCTATTGAGTGCAAAATTAATATAATAAACCCAGAGTATATTATTAAGACTAGCCCAATAGAAGCAACTCCGAAAGACATAGAAGAATTTAAGATGCATATAGAAGAACTGTTGAAACTAGGAGACATAAGAGAAAACAAAAGTCCACATAGGTCTGCAGCGTTCATAGTAAGAAATCATGCAGAAGAAGTTAGAGGTAAATCTAGGATGGTCATAAATTATAAAAGACTAAATGATAATACTATAGAAGATGCCTATAATATCCCAAATAAGCAAGAATGGATTAATAGAATACAAGGTAGTAAATATTTCTCAAAATTTGACTTGAAAGTTGGATTCTGGCAAGTAAAGATGGCAGAAGAATCTATAGAATGGACTGTATTTACATGTTCCCAAGGACATTATGAATGGCTTGTTATGCCATTAGGATTAAAAAATGCACCATCGATTTTCCAAAGAAAAATGCAAAATATATTTAACGAAAACCAAGAATTCATATTAGTCTACATAGATGATTTATTAGTCTTCTCAAAAACTTATAAAGAACATATTGCACATCTCGAAATATTTTTTAGAAAGGTAGAACAAAATGGGCTAATATTATCCAAAAAGAAAATGGAAATATGCAAGGAAAAAATAAGCTTCCTTGGTCATGAAATAGGAGAAGGCAAAATACACTTACAAGAACATATTGCTAAGAAAATTTTACAATTTCCTGACGCTATAAATGATAAAAGAAAATTACAGCAATTCTTAGGGATTGTAAATTACGCTAGAAATCACATTGATAATTTGGCAAAACTAGTAGGACCTCTATATGCTAAATTAAGAAAAAATGGACAGAGATTCTTTAATTCTGAAGACATTAAATTAGTAAGGGTAATAAAGGAAAAAGTAAAGGAGCTAAAACCTCTAGAATTACCCTTAGAAGAAAATTATTTTATTATCGAAACAGACGCATCGCAGCTTGGCTGGGGTGCTGTATTAAAACAAAGGCCTACTAAATATTCACCTAAGTCAGAAGAAAAAGTTTGTAGGTATGCTTCTGGAAGCTATAAATTAAAAACCGTAGGCAATACAGATAGAGAGATACTTGCAATAATCAATGCGATAAATGCTTTTAGGTTATACCTAGGGTTCAAAGAATTTACGGTTAGAACAGATTGCGAAGCTATATGTAGATATTATAATCAGCTTAATAGCAAGAAGAGTTCCACTAGGAGGTGGATCTTATTTGAAGATATCATTACTGGCAACGGATATAAAGTTATTTTTGAACATATTAAGGGAAAGGATAATCATTTACCTGATCTACTCTCACGATTGCCTATTTTGCAGAAATGAAGAAGTCCATGAATTATAATGGAGTTGAATTCTTCACGTTTGGAGAAGACAATAAGCTCAAAGTATTCCCACCGAATACCTATAAGTTTAAGTCAAAAACCCACATAATATTAGATGAAGTTCAAGAATGCATTTTAGATAATTAATGGTATCAATACAATAATAAGAGGGAAGAAAAAGGCTATATGCTATCAATACTAAACAGTCTTGCTGAATATTTCCATCTAATAAATGATATAATGCCAACAATAGAAAATAATGAAGTAATACAGCAAAAACCCATATATGTGGTTTTTGACGGAAAGCTTCCTAGAGTTTACATATCTTTTGAAGAGATAGTAGCCCAAAAAATAGATGCAAAATTAATGGGTGGATTGTCATGGAAAAAATATATAGATATTGATGAAGCTTTAACCCAGGCCAGAAAAATATTAGGAATAAACTACTACTTGGAACCAGCAGCAAAAGAATATATACAAAAATGCAAAAAAGCCAAAAATAAGAAAGCTCGAGAGAACCCATATTGTTCAAATATTAAGAATGAATGATCATCTAAAAAACCTACGTATAAGGAATGCTTGACTAAGGGAGTAGATCCCTTGGATGGCGAATATATCGATTGGAAAATAATTGAAAAATTTGAAGAAGCATGCCCCCAATTTAAAAAAGAATTGAAAGAAAAAATACTTAAAGAATTAAGGAAAGAAATGAATGATAAATTTGAAGAAATGAAAAAAGCATATGATGAAAAATTTGAAGTCTCCTTTTCTGATGTAGATACTATGGATTTAGGTGGTCATGGGCAGCCTGAGCAATAAAGCAATATAATATAAATTGATAATAAATATCAATTCTTTGGGCGTGGGAAGACTATATTTGCGAATGACCAAAGTATGAATTTGAACCAATCCAAAATGCAAGGACAGTGAATGACATTTCACTGTTAAAAATACTGTGGAGAATATTGCTTTCGGCGAAAAAGAAAGGCGCAGGTACAGAGGTGTCTTCACCTTGGCCAATTCAAGGACAAAGTAAAGCCAAAAAGAAGATAAGCATCTCCATGGTGCGAGCCAGCTCGTGAAAATACAATATCTAGAAGATAAGTATGAAGCACAGACGAGCCTCTCTCTCGAGCTCCTATAAAAGGAGGGGTTTGCCCAGCTGAGGGACACAACAACGAAGGCACCATTCAGAGCAAAGCTTCCAAGCGCGCTCTCACCCTCCATTCCACCGTTCTTAGTAGCAGTGACTTTAGCCTATTTTGCATAGTATATTGAAGTAAGGAGTTGTGATATAAAGCTGTGTAAGGTAAGAAAAACTTGTTTGTATCTACCTTCGGGGTTCCCGAAAGGGAAAACCGTATGTAAGCTTATCTGTTTAATATGAAGTAATTTTCCTTAAGTATTCCTGCACGATTGTTCTAGACAAGTGTTTATGCTAAGGACCCTATAGGAGAAACCTCTTCGGTTTGTTCTCGTTTTTAGCCTGCATCTTGCATAGGCGTCTGGAGAATCGGTATCCGTAGAGAAGTGTTCCCTTCGGGTGGAACTGCCTGGGGAGACGATAAACTCTTAGCTAGAACAAGTGTGACTTGGAATATCTTTTTAAGTTGCTTCTAAAAAGACAGATAGGTGAGGCATACGGTGAGTACCGAGTAGGACTTTACATCATCTGAAACAAGCTTCAGTGGCTGTCTAAGTAGGATTCGTCACTCTGCAAAGATCCTGAAGTTAAAATATAGCTCGAAGTGAACAGTGTTCTGGAAAATTAAAAATTGGAGGTGACGTTAACGTTTACTGTTCAAAAACACTATTTATTCGGCTGATTACTATTCAGATTACTGTTTAATACTATTCAAAACACTGTTCACTTCGAGATATATTTTAACTTCAGGATCTTTGCAGGGTGGCGAATCCTACTTAGACCGCCACAGAAGCTTGTTTCAGATGATGTAAAGTCCTACTCGGTACTCACCGTATACCTCACCTATCTGTCTTTTTAGAAGCAACTTAAAAAGATATTCTAAGTCACACTTGTTCTAGCTAAGAGTTTATCGTCTCCCCAGGCAGTTCCACCCGAAGGGAACACTTCTCTACGGATACCGATTCTCCAGACGCCTATGCAAGATGCAGGCTAAAAACGAAAACAAACCGAAGCTTGTCTGTTTAATATAAGCCACTTAGTAGTAGTGGCTTATATTAAATTACTACTAAGAACGTTGTTTGAACATTATTAAGCTTGTCTGTTTATATCACAACTCTTTGCTTCAATATACTATGCAAGGTTTGAACGTTGTTTTAATACAATTTATCAGGAATCCTTATAATATATATATATATATATATATATAATACCCTGGCCTTTATAAAAGGAGACTTCGGCCTTCACTCCGGAGACACACAACAACGAAGACATCATTCAAAGCAAAGTTTCTAAGCGCGTTCTCACCCTTCATTCTACCTTTCTTAGTAGTAGTCACACTTAGAATTAATAAGAATCTAAGTGTGGAGGTCGACGACCTTGAAGTGGTCGCGGTTCTTGACGACGACGTCGTACATAGTATATTGAAGGCACCATTCAGAGCAAAGCTTCCAAGCGCGCTCTCACCCTCCATTCCACCGTTCTTAGTAGCAGTGACTTTAGCCTATCTTGCATAGTATATTGAAGTAAGGAGTTGTGATATAAAGCTGTGTAAGGTAAGAAAAACTTGTTTGTATCTACCTTCGGGGTTCCCGAAAGGGAAAACCGTATGTAAGCTTATCTGTTTAATATGAAGTAATTTTCCTTAAGTATTCCTGCACGATTGTTCTAGACAAGTGTTTATGCTAAGGACCCTATAGGAGAAACCTCTTCGGTTTGTTCTCGTTTTTAGCCTGCATCTTGCATAGGCGTCTGGAGAATCGGTATCCGTAGAGAAGTGTTCCCTTCGGGTGGAACTGCCTGGGGAGACGATAAACTCTTAGCTAGAACAAGTGTGACTTGGAATATCTTTTTAAGTTGCTTCTAAAAAGACAGATAGGTGAGGCATACGGTGAGTACCGAGTAGGACTTTACATCATCTGAAACAAGCTTCAGTGGCTGTCTAAGTAGGATTCGTCACTCTGCAAAGATCCTGAAGTTAAAATATAGCTCGAAGTGAACAGTGTTCTGGAAAATTAAAAATTGGAGGTGACGTTAACGTTTACTGTTCAAAAACACTATTTATTCGGCTGATTACTATTCAGATTACTGTTTAATACTATTCAAAACACTGTTCACTTCGAGATATATTTTAACTTCAGGATCTTTGCAGGGTGGCGAATCCTACTTAGACCGCCACAGAAGCTTGTTTCAGATGATGTAAAGTCCTACTCGGTACTCACCGTATACCTCACCTATCTGTCTTTTTAGACAACTTAAAAAGATATTCTAAGTCACACTTGTTCTAGCTAAGAGTTTATCGTCTCCCCAGGCAGTTCCACCCGAAGGGAACATTCTCTACGGATACCGATTCTCCAGACGCCTATGCAAGATGCAGGCTAAAAACGAAAACAAACCGAAGCTTGTCTGTTTAATATAAGCCACTTAGTAGTAGTGGCTTATATTAAATTACTACTAAGAACGTTGTTTGAACATTATTAAGCTTGTCTGTTTATATCACAACTCTTTGCTTCAATATACTATGCAAGGTTTGAACGTTGTTTTAATACAATTTATCAGGAATCCTTATAATATATATATATATATATATATATAATACCCTGGCCTTTATAAAAGGAGACTTCGGCCTTCACTCCGGAGACACACAACAACGAAGACATCATTCAAAGCAAAGTTTCTAAGCGCGTTCTCACCCTTCATTCTACCTTTCTTAGTAGTAGTCACACTTAGAATTAATAAGAATCTAAGTGTGGAGGTCGACGACCTTGAAGTGGTCGCGGTTCTTGACGACGACGTCGTACATAGTATATTGAAGGCACCATTCAGAGCAAAGCTTCCAAGCGCGCTCTCACCCTCCATTCCACCGTTCTTAGTAGCAGTGACTTTAGCCTATCTTGCATAGTATATTGAAGTAAGGAGTTGTGATATAAAGCTGTGTAAGGTAAGAAAAACTTGTTTGTATCTACCTTCGGGGTTCCCGAAAGGGAAAACCGTATGTAAGCTTATCTGTTTAATATGAAGTAATTTTCCTTAAGTATTCCTGCACGATTGTTCTAGACAAGTGTTTATGCTAAGGACCCTATAGGAGAAACCTCTTCGGTTTGTTCTCGTTTTTAGCCTGCATCTTGCATAGGCGTCTGGAGAATCGGTATCCGTAGAGAAGTGTTCCCTTCGGGTGGAACTGCCTGGGGAGACGATAAACTCTTAGCTAGAACAAGTGTGACTTGGAATATCTTTTTAAGTTGCTTCTAAAAAGACAGATAGGTGAGGCATACGGTGAGTACCGAGTAGGACTTTACATCATCTGAAACAAGCTTCAGTGGCTGTCTAAGTAGGATTCGTCACTCTGCAAAGATCCTGAAGTTAAAATATAGCTCGAAGTGAACAGTGTTTTGAATAGTATTAAACAGTAATCTGAATAGTAATCAGCCGAAGGGAACACTTCTCTACGGATACCGATTCTCCAGACGCCTATGCAAGATGCAGGCTAAAAACGAAAACAAACCGAAGCTTGTCTGTTTAATATAAGCCACTTAGTAGTAGTGGCTTATATTAAATTACTACTAAGAACGTTGTTTGAACATTATTAAGCTTGTCTGTTTATATCACAACTCTTTGCTTCAATATACTATGCAAGGTTTGAACGTTGTTTTAATACAATTTATCAGGAATCCTTATAATATATATATATATATATATATATAATACCCTGGCCTTTATAAAAGGAGACTTCGGCCTTCACTCCGGAGACACACAACAACGAAGACATCATTCAAAGCAAAGTTTCTAAGCGCGTTCTCACCCTTCATTCTACCTTTCTTAATAGTAGTCACACTTAGAATTAATAAGAATCTAAGTGTGGAGGTCGACGACCTTGAAGTGGTCGCGGTTCTTGACGACGACGTCGTACATGTGGGTGGAGCGGAAGCGGGAGAAGTCGCGCGGGATGGAGATGAGGTCGGCGCTGCCGTCGCGCCTGTGGAGCTGAAGGATGGCGCGGTCCTCGTAGTATCGCTCCCACCCGAGCGCCCCGAGCCTCCGCTCCAGCGCCTCCGTCGACCGAACCACCTCGTTCGTCGCCAGGTGCACCAGCGCCTTCCTGCTCGTCGCCTGCTCCTCCAGCTCCATCACCCCGTTGTTCCTGAACACCCAAACCCCTCCTCCCGCCATATCTAATTAATCTACCTCTTCGAGATCTCGCGATTAATTAACCTCACTTCACTCGATCGATCTTTAATTCTTTGTTGCTGATATGATGCTGCTGCTGCGTCTGCATATCATCGTATATATAGGCATAGTCTGCCAGCACTGTGGTAGCTAGTACACCTGGTTTTGGCTTGGCTAGCTAGAGATACGTACTGTCGAGTGTGTTAGAGATGCGATGGAATTACCACGTACAGCGACGACGTCGATTGAATGAATCTATTCTTCTCATCGTCGTTCTATCGATCGGTTTCACTTTCATGCCTAGCTACCATGATATGTGTGCTTTCTTCACATGCATGACAACAATTTCTACGGGGACATTTCAACACCGTGTGTAACTTGTGGTAATATAGGTTCCCTAGGGTTTTTGTGGCAACATGTATGCATCTCTTTTTTTTAGTAAAGTAGAGATTTTATCGTGGTACAAAGATTCGCCCCTCTACATCAACAAAGGATGCACTTATGTAAAAGAATCCAAAAGAAAAATAAGATGCATGGTAATTTTTACAGTACCTGAATTAAAATATTTTCCCCACAAGAAAAGTTATTTAGGAAGTAAAATGAGACAACACGAAAATATTATGCTGCTATATGTATAACATCTTAGATAGGGGAATAAAATTTCTCGAGTTGTAGACCAAGCATAGATAAGCCAAGAGAGGATAAAAATCAATTTATTTTTGGATAAAATTTAAACTCTAAGAATTAACTTATTTTGAAATAAAGTTTAAACCAACTTATTAATTTTGGTTGATTTTGGGATGGAGGGAGTAGGTAATTCCTATCTACTTCATGTAATTTTGTAATTAACTTTATTTCTTCTATTTGACAGTAACGCTTGTCCTGCAGATTCGGTGCTACACCAAAGCTTTCATGGCATCAATCTACTTTTGCCAATGGAAGACAACAGTTGTTAGGCTACTACTACATCAGCAACTTTAAGGAACCGTTATTCTGTTATTCTCCATTGAGTTCAATATCTTAGTTATGCCTAGTTTAATTTATTAATTATCTTTCTGGTAACATATTCTTATTAAATGCATTTAAGTTTTTCATGTGAAAATAGATGCAACTAAGAACCATCGAACCAGTTTATTTCTTCTTCTTTCCAAAGAAAACCGGCTCAATTTCAGTAAAGACACCAACAATTCCTTCATACTTACAAATAACTAAGTTTATTTCGCATTTAAAACCGTAAAATAGGGTTTACAAAACCATTGAAAACTGCCCGGTTTTCATAAAACCGAAGGATTCAAGTGGTTCGAGATCACAAACCCCACTTGATAAACCAGTCAATTTTTTTTAAAAAAATAAACAGATTTTAAATTTTTGACAAACTTTTGCCATATTTCACCGGTAGTCAATAGTTTTCAAATGGTTTTCGTGGAAACCGAAAGTATCACATAGGATAAGTTTCTCAAGGGTTATTCGGATTTGTAAACCCTACTACTGAAGTTGCCCAAAATTGATGTGAAAAGATTTGACATGAAACAAAATCGGTCCAATAATCAAGAGGATCTTTCAAAAGCTTAATAATTCAGAATGCCAGCTCCTCGTCATTGGTGGATAAATGATCAGGAATCAAGATCTTTTTATCCTGCAACCTTTGAACTTTGATGGACGAAAATGGGAAGCGTCTGCATCGATTCTTGTAGGTAGGACGAAACAGAGAATATATAAAAGCGGGTGGAGCCGGGCGCTCATGGACGAGGACGATCGATAGCAGAGTCGCTGCAGCCATCGTCGCACCAAATGCAAACTCCTGTAGAGTGTAGACTGCGAAGGAATCCATCTGTTCCATTTTATTAGGACATCCATGGTACTCCTTTTATCCCATTTTGATCATTCTCTAAACAAAAGATATCCAGACTAAAAACATTAACATATCCATTATTTTAAAATTAATCCTCATCGATCAAGGTGCTCTGTCGTCTTGTATTTAATATAAATTAATACATGTTTTAAATGTTGATGTGTTCAACCAATAAAAATTAATCTTGGTTGACCGCATGCGTATAGTTGTATATGCAGGGTATTTCACGATGCATATTCACTCTTTGCACACATTAAAACAAACACTTAGATGATGTTTGAATCTCCTGAAGATAAAGATAAAAATAAAGATTAAGTATCTCACGTAAAATGAGATGACATTAACGTGTGATTAATTGAGTTTTAATTATTACAAACTTGAAAAATAGATTTATTTGATATTTTAAAACAACTTTCATATAGAAAATTTTCGCACGAAACGCACCGTTTAGTAGTTTGAAAAGCGTGTCATGATAATCCGAAATCTTATCTACTCGTTATAGGAGAATCGAATGTGGCCTTAGTTATATGATGATTGTTTTAAAAAACCTCAAAAATCTTAGATAATGATTAAATTAGGATAAAGAAAATATTTGGTTTGACATGTTCGATTGATAAGCCAAATAAAATTTCAGTTTTAGATATTCGTGGCATGCTTTTCAAACTGTTAAACGGTATGTTTCGTGCGAAAATTTTCTATATGAAAGTTGTTCTAAAATATCAGATAAATTCATTTTTTAAGTTTGTAATAATTAAAACTTAATTAATCACATGTTAAAATCATCTCGTTTTATGTGAAACACTTAATCTTTATCTTTATTTTTTATCTTCAAAAGATTCAAACACCACCTAAGACCCACGAAGAAGGAATCAGCCAATTACTAGTCTGTCCTCCCCGCATGCATGCACAACAAATAATTTTTTTACTCCTTCCGTTCGACTTCCATGGTTCGGTTCTTCTGCCGTAAAATCGATTTTACGTTCACAATGCAGATGCTGTAAGGCGTTTTGGATTTGTCTTAAATCAAATTTCTTTGAGTTCAACTAAGTTTATAAAAAAGACATAATATGAAAAACTAGCTTTGTGTTGAAAGCGTTATTATATTTTTTTATAAACTCAAGTTAAACTTTTAAAGTTGAAACTTAAGATAAACCCAAAGAGTATCACCGGGGCAGGCGAGCGGCGCGATGTGGACTAACGAATATTTGGGGGGGTGGGCGGTGTCGATCGCCGGCGGGAGCAGTGGCGAGTGGCGAGGAGGGGACAGGGAACCCGCAGCGGCGTTGTCACACGAGGGCGTCACGTGGTACGCGGGCTCCACGTCCGCACACCGCCGCCGCAACTTGCCCGAGTTGGCCGACTTTGCACGCCGGCTATGGACGGTGGCCGCGGGGCCTACTCCTCAGCTGCCGAACACAGCCACAGTCTGCTGATCTGAATGAATCTAAACTAGAGGCTGACCCGGCCGGTCGTCGTCAAAAAATGTCATGCAATCTCTGAATGTATTCCTGGTTGAAACTTCAGTTTGAATGTGACATGCATGCCACAAGGATCCGGTCTAAGCGATCAGGAGAATATCATGTGCTACTCAACAGTGTTTGGTACTGTACTCACACACTCAAATGCTGCTTCTAGAACCAATTGATCCATCTTTCATTTCAAAATACCGGCCTCGGCCATTACACCCACAACTAACTAATAAATTTTGAGTAAATTTCACAAAACTACATGGAATTTAGCTAAACTATTATAAAACTACAAATTTAATATAATGTATCACAAAACTACATATTTAACACTATATTTATCACAGAATTACAGATTTAAGGTGAAATGTCACAAAACTACATATTTACTATCAAAGTTATCATAAAACTATAAGTTCTATATCAATTTGATCAAAAAAAACTTGGACATTCATAACTCAAACATGACATTAGTGCTAAGGATTTAAACCCCAAAATCTATAGTTTTGTGATAATTTTATTATTAAATATGTAGTTTTGCGACACTTAGTCTTAAACCTGTAGCTTTGTGATAAATTTATTGTTAAATCTGTAGTTTTGTGATGCATCATCTTAGATACGTAGTTGTAGTTTTGTGATAATTTGCCAAAAAATATATGCAGTTAAAGGGCTATGGGACCCATAACCAATAGCCAAAAACATCCCTAACTATCTCTAGGGGAAAAAAACTTGAAAGGCTAAAAGAACCACAAAGGGTCGGGAGCCAGCTGCGGCTCAGCCGCAGTCCAACCAGCCGAACGGGCCCAAAGATAAACAAGTAAGCCATGTATGATATATGTTACGTACGTATAGTGTGGTACATTCTTAGAGTAGGATTTAGTTGGTTTTTTTCTACAAAACGGATGTTAAATTATCTTTTGCATATTAAAAAACAAAGTTAGCTATCTCCTCTCAATTTTTCTTTTGCTAGGATTACTTTTTAAAGAGAGAACACATAAAAGTTTTTATTTTTAGTGGAACGCAGATCCTTTTAAAAATCCTCACATTATAGTTCACTGCTGTGGGTACGTAGAATGTATAGAGAAACTACCACTTTCATGGAACGACCATATAAAACAATCCAGTGTAACCATAGCCAGTTGTTCAACTAAATTGTTCCAATCAAGCAATTTTTTTTACCAGGATCCAACCAAGCAATTTAGATCCAACAATGGCTCTCCTAAACAAGATATTAAGCGATGTTATACTCATAACCTCTGTTACAGTCGAATTGGAGGACGTAATCCTAACTATATATCTTCTCAAAATCTAAATTTCTCTCATTACTACATCGGAAAGGTACATATTAAAAAAAAGAAAAGATCCATATTAAAAAAATGATCTTCCACTCACATTAAACCGGTTTAAAATTGGGATGTTTCTAGCTTGTGAAATATTGAAGTGAGAGGTTTACCCTTTAGCTTTTTTTTTGCACGAAAATGTATATGCAAATATAAGACGATGGATAATTTTACTATCTTTAAGAAGGTACCGAGAGATATCGTATTTTATAGTGTAAAACTTGGTGTCTGTAATTACTAGAGATCTCGAGATATCAAAATCTTTAGTGCAAAATTTAGATAGCTCGAGATATTTTCTCAAGAACCAACCATAAAATTTTTCGTAAGTCGATAGTTTGACCTCAAACAAGTGATGGAAAATTTTGTGCTGAGCATCTGGTGTAGTGACTACTGAATGGTATCCTAGCACCCTCCCACTTCCACGGTATTTACCACTTGCGAGGCCCGATTCCCTTCGCTCACAGCATGATTCCCTTCCCTGTTTATCATCTCGCAGCAAATCTCTATCTGGAATAAGTCCTACTGGAAGACTGGAACTCGACCTGGAACACTTATGCCCTAGAACGCAGAAACTTCTCATGTTTACTTAATCGACTTCTAATTTTCTATAGACCGTTATTTCTTTTACGTCTTCAAGATTTCTCAATTTTGAAAAAAATCCATTGTATGCCACTGAGTTTGTCATAAGTGTATGTTTTGTCACTGATTTTATCACGTTCTATAATATGCCACCACTTTTGCTTAACTTCTACGATTTACCATCACCGTCCAGTTAGTCTTCGTTGGCACCGTACAATTTTGTCCAAATAACCAAAATATTCCTAGGACAAAAACTTTCAAAATTTGGAAAAAAAATTCTGAAATATTAGATTTTAAGTTTTTTGCCAAAATCTGAATGTTTACAATCTTATGTTTATAATATGATATTTTGGAATTTTTGTCCAAAATTTAAAAGTTTTTGTTCCAGGGGTATTTTGGTCATTTGGACAAAATTGCATAGTATTAACGGAGGCTAACCGGACGACGATGATAAATCGTAGAAGTTAAGCAAAAGTCGATGACATATTGTAAAACGTGATAAAATCAGTGATAAATTGTAGACCTATGACAAACTCAGTGATATATAATGAATTCTCTCATTAATTTTTGACTGTTATATATCTTATAGAATGGGTTATTAGTTTCTTGGAACCAATATATTGTAATAGTATTAAATTGTAAATTCATGAACATGACAGCTCTCACTTTTTAAAGGGAGATAATCACGTAATGCCTAAAAACTGAAAAATGCCTCCGACCAACAAAGCATAGATGATGACGTTGGATAGAACAGGTAGTGGAGCTGGAAGATACCAACCGTGTTAAGGCGCCCAAACAACCACAAAATGTTTTTTTTAGTGTTTCAAAACTATATTCAGAAACATCAGCAGAGATTACGAGCACAAGTGTGTTAAAGAGACTCTGCACAAACATCTCTGCTACATCCAACAGAACGAACATGATATGATATCCAAAGTATCTGAGACAGGACACTTGATATAGAGCAAAACAGTTCAAAGCTGCAAAATTAGGCTAATCCTTAATGGTACAAGCAAGCTAAAGCTTCTTAGCAACCCTTCGCTTCTTCACTTTCTTTGGTACCCTACAACATTGGAAACTGGCAGAAAATAAGCAAACAAAGAAGTAATAGCCGAGAAAGAGAAAAAAACAGTTTCAAGGTACACATGCTGCTGCTGGAGCTGGAGCTGCAGCAGCTGGTGCAGGTTCCCGGTCCCTATTTGATGAAAATTGCACATATTTAACCAAAGATTATAATATAGTTTTATAAACAAAATTGAGTTAAGTAACTAACTTCAGAGAAGAAAAAATCAGTAATATCTAAACAAAAATGCAAACAGGGCTGTAGTTTGAATAAAAGACAGCTAGCAAGCATGCACATTCAACAATCAAATGCATAGGCTGCTGCTGCATACGAAATGCCGTACATATGATAGCTGCAGATCTTAACATAATTGATGACAAGCATCCACTTATTGGAACATAGTATCTGTTGCCTAGAATAAAATGGTTCTAGTGAGTGGTCAACAAAAGGAACTTTTTTAAACAATAATTTTCCAAGTGGCATATAGAACCTTATGAATGTCAGTGCCAATATATCATGAAACAACAATTGCACACAGCAGAAAAAGTACAGGCTTGATATCTTACCTGAGCCAACCTCTCCTACCTCCTGGAAATCTTCCTTTCTCAGCTTGCCATGCTCTTGGCAAGCTTGGCTTCAAACTGGTCAGAAAGAGTTCTCGTCCTGGCCTTCTCAGCCTTGGACTTGTGGATACTCTCCATAAGGACCCTCTTGTTCTTGAACATATTACCCTTGACCTTCATTTACATGTCATGGTACATATGATTGCCAATCTTCTTGGCCGCACGGTACTTGTGCAGCAGGCGCCTCAGGACGCTTTTCACATCGTCCTCATCCACAGAATCTTGGTGGGGAGTCTAGCCTTCCTCGTACCCCTACGATTGGCTAGTACATGTTAAGGTACACATTTATAGGCTTGATCATTACTCAACTGAATACTCCATATCCTGAGTGGCATCCGTTCTGCTTGGCCTCATGTGCCCTCCTTGCATGAGACCTGGAGGGGATCTTCTGAGGTTTTTTGATGATACAACCATCCTGATTGTGCATTCCATCAGAATTTCCACACGTTGGTCATAATAAATGCTAGCATCGCAGAGACTAATTTGGGCAGGGTATTACCAGAGCAACAAAAGCAGTATCAGAGACAAATTTAAAATTTGTGCATGGATAAGATTCATTGTATTATATACAAAAATGAGCACTCGAACATGATCACAGTCATCAATCTGAAACTGTAAAATGGAAGCTGTTGTTGCTGAAGGCTACTAACCTATAGAATATTTGAACTGATTTATTTACAGCGGCTAGATGGCAATCATCTTCTACAATAACGATCAACAATGAACAGAAGGATTGCCCTGCCCTGGGTAGCTAAATCGCAACTCAAATCCACTCGATACCAAACTAAACTTGGCAGATCAGCACCTCAAACACAGATCTACGCGACCAAACCATGGCGCATCATAGGCGCGGCCGGCAGAAGAACGCGTATAGTACAACGAGATAGCGGGTGAGCGGAAGAGGGTATGGATCGAGCCAGACCTTTCCCCTGCGGCACACGAGCACGCTCGCCGTCGGCGGCGAGGCGAGGCGCTTCTCCGGGCTCAGCGACGCCGTCTTCGCCGCCGGTCAGCTCCCTCCCCTCCCTTACCTGCGGCGAGGTTATCGTGGCGCAAGGGTTTGGGAAATGAGACGATTAAGGTGGTGTTCTTTTTTTGAGATGAAATAAAGATTAAATTTTTCACTAAAACGAGGTGAGTTTTAATTATTACAAATTTAAAAAATAAATTTATTTGATATTTTAAAGCAACTTTCATATAGAAAGTTTTCGCATGAAACACACCGTTTAGCAGTTTGAAAAGCGTGTCACGAAGATAAAAATTTTCATCCAATTCCAATAGCAGAAACGAACGGACCTTAAAAGGGGAGAAATTCTATGTGCAATTTGTATTTATCCTAAAATTTAAAATTTAAGTTAACTTTGAAGTTTTTTCATTATATTCTATTTTTAACATCGGCCTTTAAACGCCGAATAACACGACTAAGAAAACATTTACCTACAAATTACTTTTGATGATAACTTAGTTCTTTTTTTCAAAAGCTTATGAACCCTCGTTCAAATAAACAAGATTATTCTCTCAATTCAATTAAGCGCATCTGGTGTAGTGGTATCATAGTACCCTCCCACGGTACTGACTGGGGTTCGATTCCCCGGATGCGCATTTTTTTTGTGTAATAATAATGGAACTTTTTTTTTTCAATTGGCTTTCAACGCATATCCTTCCTCCTTGGATATAAACCTTGGATCCTAGCCGCATATTTCAATCCAACGGTTGGTAACGGCCAGAGGGGTTCGGAGAAGAAAATTCCGAACCCAACCGGTTTCTTCCCTCCCTCTGTGCAAACGCCCGCGCGGCCTCTCCGCTCGAGCGACATCGCCGCAGCCCGTGGAAAGGATACCTGTATGATTTCTTCTCGATCTCGAGAAGAAAGCATCGACTTCTCTGAATTTTATGTGAATTTTCCAATCTTGCAGCAAGATGCAACCGTATGATCGAGCTTGTCCTATTACATCACGCAATGCCCCGTCCAAGTTAGCCCCAATTAATCACCTAAAGTTGTGCATCCTGTAATTAAGGTTTCACTGACACTATATACCTGTGAAGCTTTCTCGTCATCTTCCAATTCCTTCTTGTAGGCCATTGTTTCCATGGCGTGTGCCCCCCCCCCCCTCCTCTTCCTGAACATTTGTACTTGCAATCTTGAACAATGAACAAAAGGATTTGCACTTTGAGCATAGTATGAATGGATGCAGGCTGCAGTATAAATAGATCAGAGAAACGGTGAGCTAGCAGCAAGACATGGCAGCACCATGAACTCTCGGATGCTAGTGCACGTTTCAATCGAACAGTTCGTGAGGGCCTGAGGGGTCGGGGAAGAAAACTCCGACCCTACCCAGGTTAGAAGATCGATGCCCTGAATGGCCTAGATGCTGTTTGATAATCCTCTTTGCAGCCTCTGGAAGTCGTGTCTAGATTATGATTTGTGAGAAGCCAAGTCACCATTTAAGTTAATTCATTTCCTGTCTGTGGAGACTAGACAAATTCTTGATCGGACACTAAATGTCTGAATACTGTTTTCATAGATTTCCCTTTGTGAATGACTCGTCTTTTTTTCCAATGGCTGGTCAGTCTTTACTCTGCAGTACAAGAAACAAAATTTCCAGGGACAGTGTTCACCATTATTCACTGAAATATTTTGACCTTCTCCCATGGTTCTCCTCTCCGCTGTGCAAACGCCAGCAATTTATCGCCGGCCAGCGAACAGCTGCAATGTGATGTTGAGCGACCAGCTGATCAATCATCACCATGGGAAGATGGAGCTATGGTAAGTTAACTTCCTTGTCATACAGAGACGTAAAGACTGTTCGTGCTGGGGTTCGGAGAAGCAAACCCCGACCCCCACCGATCACTGATTGCATGTCATGACTTCTTCTGAACAGCGAAGTTCGAGCAGTTGATTAATTATCACATTGGAGCTATGGTAACTGAAATTCTTTCCCTTGTGAATGTGTTTCCTCTGATAGAATTACCAGGTCATGTTCTGAATATTTTTTTAGTTGCTCATCAGTCTTCTGCGCAAGAAACTGAGAACAAACAGCAAAAAAGAAAAAAAATACAGGGAGAGTGGCCACCTTCAGTATTTCATGAGTAGAGGTGAGGTTGGCGCCGCCGGTGACGGAGAACGGGAGAAGGATTACCTCAGTGACGGAGAAGGATTTGGCACCGCACATTTTAATCCAACGATTTGTCTAGGGGGTTCAGAGAATAAAACTCCGATCCCATCCACAGGTTCAGAGATTCAGAGCTTCTTTGCATGTGGTGCCTTCTTCTGAAAAAGCGAGGCATCAGTTGCATGATGATCAATCATCCCACATTCGAGTGGATCTGCGGTGATTATTTTTTTCCCCAGTGAATTAATTTGTTCCCCTCTGATACAAGTAGAACCGACACATTCTCAACTTCTTTTTATTTTTTCAGTTGCTGATCAGTCTTCGGTGCAAAGGAACTGAAAGCAGACAACAAAAAATTCTGAGAGAGTAGACATACAGATACAAGATAAGCAGATTACTGCGAGTTTAGATGGTTGTTTTACAATTTACGGGGATTCGGAGAACAAATCCCCGAACCCCCTCGTCCCCATTTTTTTTTCCTTTTTCCCATATGCGAGATGTGCAGACTGCAGATAAAGCAAAATCTGTTAGTAGCAGAATTCTTACTCTCATCGAGAAGATGACACTAGGAGTTGGGACAATTTTTCTGGTTTATTTCTCACACAATGCCATGTCAACCTGAAGGGTTGGGGATACATATTTATTGCCAGCCAAACCAACCAAGCATATGTTAAGATACTAGTCTAAGATGCTGTCCTAAGATACTGTCCTAAAAGTAAAAAAGGAACCACAAAGACCAACAGTACAAAGACTTATTCTATCATTCTCCCCCTAAGTCTTGTGCGTCGTCTTGTGGGAAAGTTGGGCCATCCCGGTCCTGGAGCAAAGCTCAAGGAACTTGATCCTCCCAAGGGGCTTGGTAAGCAGGTCCGCAAGCTGGTCCTTGGTGTTGATATAGCTCGCCTTGATGCTCCCTTCCTCCAAGCAGCCTTAGATGAAACGGTACCTTACCCGGATGTGCTTGCTCCGTTCGTGAAAAACGGGGTTCTTTGCCAGGGACAGAGCGGACTTGCTGTCCATCCTGAGCTCCATCGCTCCAGTGTCTCTGCCGAGGAGATCACCAAGCAGTCGAGCAAGCCAGAGCGTCTGAGTTGAAGCGGTGGAGGCCGCTATATACTCGGCCTCGCAGCTGGACAGGGCCACCACCTACTGCTTGACCAACTGCCAGCTAACGAGGCACTTGCCGAGGAAGAAGAGGATCCCGCTCGTGCTCTTGCTGGTGTCGATGTTGCTGGCGTGGTCGCTGTCGCTGTACCCGACGAAGCGTGCCTCTCCATGACACCTCGGGTAGTAGAGACCGTGGTCGAGAGTCCCCGTAATGTAGTGGATGATTCTCTTCATAGCCTGCTGGTGCTCTGTCGTCGGTCGCTGCATGAACCGACTAACGTAGCCGACGGAGAATGCCAAGTCCGGCCGTGTGTGGGTGAGGTAGCAGAGGCTCCCCACAAGACGCCGGTACTGCGTAGCGTCCACCTCCTCCGTCGTGCTGTCGCGACTCAGCTTCAGCCTCCCCTTCATCGGAGTCAGAGCTGGGTTGCAGTTGGTGAGTCCAGCCAGCTTAACGACGCGCTTGGTGTAGGCGGTCTGTCGAAGCGTGATCCTGGAGTCATCCTGGTGCACCTCGATCCCCAGGTAGAAAGAGAGAGGCCCCAGGTCACTCATCTGGAAGGTGGCCTTCATCGCTTCCTTGAACGCCGCCACCTCCGCATTCTTGGTGTCGGTGATCACCAAATCATCAACGTAGACACCCACCAACAGGGCATTTCCTCCATTGCCCCGCCGGTAGTTGGCCGCCTCGTGCGGGCTTTCTGAGCTGCTAGACTTGACATTAAGAAACGTCGACTTGACGTCCATGTGATGGACGTACCAGCCTTCCTGAGCTGCTAGCGCAAGGAGTCGCACGGATTCCATCTGTGCCACGAGGGCGAAGGCATCGTCGAAGTCGACCCCCTCCTGCTGCACGAAACTACGTGCCACCAAGCGAGCCTTGTGCTTGACGATGGCTCCGGCTTCATCTCTCTTCAGCTTGAATACCCACATAAGGGTAATCGTGTGGTGACCACGAGGGAGTTCAGCAAGCTCCCAGGTGCAGTTCCTTTCAACCGCGTCCATCTCCGGCTGCATCGTAGCTCGCCATGCCGCGTGTCTCTCGGCCTCTGCGAAAGACCGAGGCACACCGTCGTCGCACGCAAGGTGCAATTGCGCCTCCAGGTCGTGAGGCACCAGTCCCGGCACTGGCTGGTCGCCGAGAAGGTCCTCCATCATACGGTACTGCAGCGGTTCGTCGTCGTGGTACGCGTCGATGCGCTCCTCGTCGTGGGAGAGCGGAGTAGCGAACTCCACCGGGCCGTGCTCGACATGAGCTGGCGTCAAAGTGGACGTGCCCGGAGTGATGGCTGTTGGTGCTGGAGTGCGTGGGTCGTCGGCTGTGGTGGTGTCGGCGAAGAACTCATCGCAGCCGAAGTCGTGGCTCGAGAGCATGGCACTGCCAGAGTGGCGGGTGCCGTAGTCGGTGGAGGCTCGGGGACTCGGGTAGGCACGCTTGGTGAAGAGGAGCTGCCTACTCCCCCAACTCCCAAGAAATGGACGTACTCGACAGTGAAGTCGTCGTACGTCGGAGTCAAGCTGTTGTTCACCGTCTTGTCCCATGCCCATCCTCGCCCTTCGTCGAACACTACGTCGCGTGCCATGTGCACACGCTATGTCTTCGGGTCGAGAATGCGGTAGGCCTTCGAGCCCTCCGCATAGCCGATGAACACTCCTGGAGTGCTCCTGTCGTCAAGCTTGCTGATGTGGCCAAGCTCCTTGGCTAACGCGAGGCAGCCAAAGACCCGTAGGTGGGAGACCACCGGCTTGCACCCATGCCAAGCCTCGTACGATGTCCTACCGTTGAGGGCCTTGGTAGGCGAGCGGTTGAGGATGTAGACAGTCGTCACCACCGCCTCTCCCTAGAAAATAGCTGGCATTCCCCTCTGCTTGAGGAGGGCCCGAGCCATCCCCACAACCGTCTGGTTGCGTCGCTCGATGATGTCATTCTGCTGCGAGCTGTACGACACAGAGTAGTGGCGCTGAATGCCCTCATCAGCGCAATACGACGCGAATTCAGCCGCTGTGAATTTGTCGCTGTTGTTGGTGCGTAGCACGCGCAACTTGTGGCCGCACTCCGCCTCTGCAGCAGCCTACGTGCGCCTGATGGCGTCCGCAGCTTCTCCCTTGCTACTGAGGACCATCACCCACATGTAGCGGGAGAGGTCGTTGACGAGCAGCAGGAAGTAACGTCGTCCTCCCGGTGTGGCCGGTGTCACTGGGCCACACAAGTCCCTGTGCACGAGCTCGAGCCGCTCCTTGGCTCGGAAGCTCGTCTGCTGGGGAAAGGGGAGCCGTCTCTGCTTCGTCAACACGTAGACGTCGTAGAACTGCTCCACGTGGTCAAGGCACGGCAAGCCTCGCACCATCTCCTTGTCACTGAGCCACTTCAGGGCCTCAAAGTGGAGGTGCCCGAAGCGCTCATGCCACTGCCACGCCTCGTCGTCCCGACGAGCGGCGAGGCAAACGGGTTGTGCCAACTGCACGTTGAGGACGTAAAGTCGATTGGTGCCTCTGGTTACCTTGGCAAGAAGGCGACGATGGCGATCCCAAATCCTCATGACACCGTGCTCGACGTGCATGCACGAACCGTTCTCATCCAACTGTCCAATGCTGATGATAGAGTTCCTCAACGCGGGGATGTAGTAGACTCCGGTGAGCAGCCTGTGCTCACCAGACTCGGCGGTGAAGATAACGGAGCTGACGCCCTTGATCTCTATGCCAGAGGCATCCCCAAACTTGACGGAGCCTTGGACGCTGGAGTCAAGCTTGGTGAAGAACTCCCGTCGACTGGTCTTGTGATGGGTGGCGCCGATGTCGAGGTACCACCCGCTAGTCTTGTCGTTGCTGGAGCCATCGCCGAGGAAGGCGTGTGCCTTCGGCTCATCAAGGTGGAGGAGAGCCGCTGTGGCCGGTGCCACTGGAGGTAGCTCGATGCTAGTGTGTGCCAGGAGAAGAGCCGGCTCTTTCACCTCCACCTGTGCGACGTGGGCCTGGCCGCGTCGTGGCTGTCGACTGTCTTTGGCCCAATGGCCAAGCTTGCCACAGTTGTGGCAGGCGTCGTCTCGTGCCGGCTTGTGGTTGCCGGCGGTGCCGCCCTGGGCGCCTCCGCAGGCGCCACCCTCGGTGGCGCCCCAACCTGGGAGCCTCCACGCGCCTTGCGCGGCTTGCCGCGCTTGCGGCCGCCTGTCGAGGAAGAGGGCTCCCCCTTCCTCCCGTCACCCTGACAGGCCTCCCACTGCTCCTGAGTGAGATGGAGCTTCCCGCCAATGGTGATAGGCCCCGAGAAAGGTTGTGGCTCATTGCTGTCGATAACCTTGAGGCGACCTATCGCTTCCTCGATCGACATCGTGGAGAGGTCCAGCAGAGACTCGATCGAGCGAGCGATCTGCTTGTACTTCTCGGGTCTGCAATGGAAAAGCTTCTCGATGGCTCTCTCCTCGACGTAGGTGTCGTCGCCGTACTGCACCATCTTCTGCAGCAAAGTGTTGAGACGGAGGGCAAAGTCATCAATGTCCTCACCTGGCTTGAAGGCCAGGTTCTCCCACTCCTTGCGAAGTGCCTGCAGTGTGGACTTGCGGGCGCGGTCGCTGTCGATGCGTGCCGCAGCGATGGCGTCCCAGGCCTCCTTGGCAGTCCGCTTCTTGGAAAGCAAGAACTGCATCTCGGGCGGGACTGCAGCGATGAGGGCATCCAGCGCCCGTTGATCCTCGTCGTAGTCGACGTCGCCGTACCGAACTGCCTCCCACATATGCCGCACCTGGAGCCTTATCTGCATCACCGCGGCCCACTTGACGTAGTTGGTCTTGGTGAGGGTAGGCCACCCACCGTCGGGGCCGACGTCCCTGACGACGGCCTGGATTCCGCGGTGACCACGATACAAGTCCGAGTAGGGAGAGCCGCGCTGCCTGCAAACACCATGATCTCCGTCAACCCAGCCGTCGCCGCCGGGAGTGCTGCCGTCGTGCGCGCCCCCGCCAGGGGCTCCGCCGGCGCGTCCGAGCCCGTCTGGGCTGCCGTCGCCGCATGCGCCCCGGCCAGGAGCACCGCGGACGCGTCCGCGCCTGTCTGGGCTGCCGTCGCCGCACGCGCCCCGGCCAGGAGCACCGCGGACTCGTCCGCGCCCGTCTGGGCTGCCGCCGCCGCACGCGCCCCGGCCAGGAGCGCCGCTGACGCGTCCGTGCCCGTCTGGGCTGCCGCCACCGCGCGCGTGGGGTTGCGCGGCTGTTGGCGTAGAATTTCGACCCACCCTCGTGTCAAAGCGGGTTCCACGTTACCACGGCGGCCTGGGAGATCTGCTTAACTCCAGTGCAGGTCCAATGGCTTGCCTAGGTGTGTGTAGGGCGTGCCAGTTGATTTGATCTGCAATCAACAAGAATAAACAAGTAAACCATGTTAGCAAACGATGGCCAATCGGCCAGTAGGCCAATGTCGCATCGTGAGGGCCCAGCCGATAGGGCAAGGCTGTATCGGCCTACTTGAGGTTATAATGAAATAAAATTAATATACAGATCTATTCTCATCGGCCTTCATAAATATGTTTGTGTCGATTTAATGACATCGGCCGATGAGGGATGTGGGAAGTGAATGCACTAGCTAATACTCTAGTGTAAACTTGTACGAACCGTTCGACCGATATAAATGTACTGATCACAGAGAAATCCTGAGAACAATCTGTGACAAACGCATTCATATCCGTTGATCACTCATACAAGTGGCAAATACATACAAAAACATAAAGTAATCACATGTATTCGGTAAGACCGGCTGAAACCCCGGCACTATCCTTAATTACGATCGAAAACAGGCTTTGAGTTAGATCTCAAAACACGACCAGGGTTGATAGCAACACAAAGTGTGAATCGAGAATTAACGCAAAGACAATCAAGCCGTCGATCGCTTTTGGGGATGGTAGATGCTTTGGAAGATCTAGATAAGCAGGCCAATTCGACCATCATCGGCAACAAACCCTAAAACGAATTTACCGTTGGCGAGATAGAATTGGGATGCCATGTCAAGATCATCCAAGACATGATAAACGACGATCACGTCGCCAGGGCTTAACATGTCTAGAACGACACGCTAGCCCCGACGACGTAGATCGTCGGGTACGAGTTCTTACCTCTGCCCTGGGGAAGCAAGAACTCGTCGAGAATTAACCTTTTGCGAGGGTGGCGATGCGTCGAAAGTAGATTGAACTGTAATGTTTTTGATTGTCAGGTTGAGAGTGCTTCTAAGTACAAACTACCGGGATATTTATACCCGTGATTTACAACATTGCCCATATAGGACACGATTTTATCTATAACTAACAAACAAGTCCTCATGGCGGACTCTTGCCATAGATTAGATCGAAACTAATTTAACTTCCTAATTTAAGAGATACAATTGCCTAAAATCGGGACTTATCCCTACTTGGCAATCTCCTTTGAAGCTTGACCCAGGCCCAAACCGAGCCCGCTCTGCCTCCATTGGCTTCCTGCTTCCATCAGCCGATGGCCGCATTGAACCCACACCGGCCGATACAGTCCCTCTGCTGGCGCTCCACTTGGTCTGATGCACCGCTGAGTCCAATACAGAACTTGGTCCGATACTTGGCTTGGTCCGATAGCGTAACCGATCCGACTCGAATTGCTCTTTCTTCTCTGCGTCGGTTTTCTCTTTCTTCTCTGAGTAGATTGCGAAAATCTGGTGTTAACACATGCCCCCCAATTCCGCTTCATTATATAATGTGGCGGAATTAGCTCCGAAGAACCTCATCGATCTCATCGCTAGGGTTTGCCCAAAATCCACGCAGATCCAGATTCACAGCTCTCCGCCGCCAATCTCCACGTGTAGCTCCTCACAGCCGCCCACGCCTTTCAACTCCGGCGATTCCTCAGCGTCTTCTCGACGGCAACTCCCTCAACAGCGATCTCCTCGACAGCATCCATGGCGACTTTACCATTCTACATCTCCGAGATCCCTGAGGTAAACCAATCCTTCCTCGAATTTGCATTTTCATTTTCCCGCCGAGACTTTTCAAAACTAGGGTTTCTGCTCTTGCCCCCCGTGTCTCATTTTTCTATCACTTTCCATACGCCGTAGGTCTTCAAGAACCAAATCCTGATCCCCACAAATGACAAGTCGCACCGATTTCTCCTGGGTCCCCTGGGCAACCCTGATCCCTCTTGGCTGATAAATGCGGAATCAAACAGAGTCCCTTTCAAACAAGCAAAACCCAGCGTCCCCTCGTGGAAAGACACCTTCAGATCTTGGCCATCAAGGCTCAATGGATACATGACTTGGTACAAAAGAATTGCTGCAGCCAAACAAGTCCACTGGGATGAGATTGGAATCGGCCAATGCCTTGCTCTGTCCTTAGCCGATACCAAAAAGAATGAACCCCTTATGTCGGCTGCCACCTATTTTTGGTCCAGTACCTTGAATGCTTTTCTATTCTGGCAAGGTCTGATGACCCCTACATTGATAGACATCAAGATGCTGACAGGCCTGGACATCCTCTCCGAAATCAAACCCTTCAACCTCCTTATCAACAGCAGCCACAAATTGAAGGCCAAAAAGATTGGGGGCTGGTTTGGATATATTTCTGAGCATATGGAGTAAGGGTCTGTCTCAGATAGGGAACATGTAGCTTTTCTGACCTTATGGTTAGAGAGATATGTCTTCTGTGGATCAACCTGTGGCCCCACTCTGAATTGCCAACATCTAGCTCAGGACCTGGTTGAGAAGAAACATTTTTCACTTGGCTGATACCTCCTTGGGGCTGTCTATCGGCTACTTCACTCTGCCACCCAAGATTTGATGCTGAATCGGATAGTGGCTCATGGAGGTCCATGGTGGTTTGTTCAACTGTGGCTAACTATTTACACCAACACCATGGTCAATCGGCCTCCACTATCAGACTCAATCTTCCCATCGGACTACAGCGAAACGAAGATCCCTTATCTAGAAGGTGTATGTTCTTTGGAGAAGCGGCCTCAGTTTATCCTGGAACTTTCCAATCGGCCGAAGAGATGTCTGCATGGTTTGTTCGATTCTATATCGGCCTGCCATCAGCCAAGATGGATATGTTTGTCTACCTCACAGACTCCGACTTTGAGCTCTCTTCTGATCTGAACTTGGGTCTGCTAAATGATGATATCAACTCAAGGGAAGTCTTCATGATCGGCGTGTCCCCATGCCTGCTCCCAGTGAGCATATTCTAAGGTAGAAGCACCAGCTTATCATATGAATTCTATAATCCAATGGTGGCTGCCAGACAATGTGGGCTTGGACAGCTTCCTGTCAGTTTACACTTCCATCGGCTGTTAGAAAGCAGGGGCACGGTCTCATCGGCGTTGATTATGAGCAAAGTCCTGGAGATCGAAATCCCAACCTCGGGCGACTGCGACTGATTGTTGTTGAATGCCTTCATTCATTTCAGCTTCCAAACGTGGTGGCATGAGTGGGCCACTCATATCTTCCATCAATCGGCCAGATTCTACTTAACAGAGCTTATCAATGATATCAGCTCTCAAGTCCCTGACGCCCCAGCTCCAAGTGTCAGCAATAGCGGGCAAAGAATAACTTATGCTCTAGTCCTGGCTCCATCAGTAAAAGCTGTCATGGAATCAACTATCGGTCTTACTGCTCCAAAAGTATCATCACTGCTCCAAGGGCCGATAATCAAAGAAACCACCAAGAGGAAGGCGCCGGCCAAGGACAAAGCTCAAAAACCCGGCAAAAAGTTTAAGACCGCCGATCCGGCCGATCTCGACAAGCTGGACCCCTCCGTAGAAGAATTCCTAGACGACCAAGTGATGGAGGAGGAAGTCGATATGGTAGCCGCTGACATGCCTGAAGATCAAAATCCATCGGCCACCACTACTGAACAGCCATCGGCCAAACCAACCGAAGAGCCATCGGTCGATAAACCGACTGAGGATCCATCGGCCACAACCACTGCAGAACCACCGGCCGATGATCAATCTGACGCCACTCAACCCAAGAGAACTAAATGCGCAGTCCGCAAGGTTAGTGTAATCTTCCTCATCTATTTCTTCAATTCTATTTCACCGGTCCATTATAACTTGATTTTTGCATATCGTTGCGTCATCCCTAATTAAGGAGAGAACTCAATCGGTCCCATTACCAAGAACAAAGAAAGCTACTATGAAGAAACGCGGACAAGCCAAGGCCCGATTGAGAACTCCATCTCGTTCTCCACCACCTTCTCCAGTTGCCTCGGTAAGCGTTGATCTACTTGCCTCATCTTTCTTGCCAATTATGTATACCTGATCATTGCATTCTTACCTTTCTCTTTAGCCACAAGCTTCATCGCCTGCACCACATTGGCCAACCTCTTCGCCTGCCGCTCCAGAACAACAAAAAGAGGCCGATGTAACCACAGCCGATGTCTCATCACAGGTAAACTAGATCACTTTAAATCCCTTGTCGATTTTACTTTGACTGAGTTAACCATGTCTTATTTTGATGATTGCAGACCTTAGCCGATATGTTTGCTTTTGACATCGGCCAATTTCTTGACGATGAAGACAAAGAGCCATCCAGCACAGCCAAGCCGTCAATTTTCGAAGAACTAAAGGGCCAGTTGTCTGACATCGCCAATCGGCTAGAGGCATCTATAGAATCCCTGGTGGAGAGTTGCAATTTGATCAGGAGCAGAGTACAAGAAATCCAAGATCAATTGCCTGAAGAATTGATGGAAATATTAACGCAAGCCATATTCCTGAAGCAATACCACTTCAAACTTCACTAGGCCAAAGAAAGAATTGCAGAGAGGCGGGAGCATGAAGGCTTAGAATCGGCCGTATCTGCCAGCAAAGCTCAAGTAAATTCTGACAAAACTAAACTGGACAAGCTGGTCGCTGAGCCGATTGCCTTGAATAAAAAGCTTGAAGAACTCCGTCGCCTTGAAGCAGACCTATTAACGAAGCTAGAAGCAACCCGTGAAGAAATCCAAGAAGTCAAAGTCAAGATAGCTGCCTCTCCAAAGGCGATAGAAGACCAAACGGCAAAGCTGAAAGCATCGGCCAAGTATCTTGCAACCCTGAGTAGGACGCTGAAACCAATTACAGGGTCATCGGCCGATGATGCTCAAACAATAGACGATATTGATCAAATCCGTCGCAAGGCCATTGCAGCTATCCAGAAGCACCAGCTTATCATATGAATTCTATAATCCAATGGTGGCTGCCAGACAATGTGGGCTTGGACAGCTTCCTATCAGTTTACACTTCCATCAGCTGTTAGAAAGCAGGGGCACAACCCGAAGTCAACGCAGCACAACCCGAAGTCCCACATTACCTACGATGGTCGGAGGTGGCTATCACGTTCAACCACTCGGATCACCCTGACCGAGTGGTTCACCCGGGACGGTATCCCCTGGTACTAGACCCGGTGGTTCGCAGCATCAAGCTTAAGCACGTTCTCATCAACGGTGGCAGTGCCCTCAACATCCTCTTCGCCAAGACGCTGGACGAGATGCAGATCCTGAGAACAGAGCTGAAGCCGAGTTCAGCCCCCTTCCATGGAGTCATCCCGGGGCTGTCATCCACGCCACTCGGGCATATCATCCTTCCAGTCACCTTCGGACTTCGCGAGAATTTCCGGACTAAGAACATCACCTTTGAGGTTGCCGACTTCGAGGCGGCTTACCATGCGATCATCTGAAGACCTGCGCTCACCAAGTTCATGGCAGTACCACACTACACTTATCTCATCATGAAGATGCCCGGGCCCCACGGAGTTATCACCCTGCGCAGCGACTTCAGGCAAGCCTTCACCTGCGACAAGGAAAGCTGCGACATGGCCCAAACTCGTGAGAGATTACGCGGCCAACAAGACGTCCGACTGGCTGCATCGACTTCTGGAGAAGGCGAGATCCTCGCGAAGAAAATAGCCAAGTCGGGAGAAGGCGACGCCAAGACGAAGAAAATTCCCCTTGATTCCTCTGATTCTTCTAAAACTGCTGTATTAGGCGTGGAGCTAGATCCCAAATAGGAAAGTGCGCTCGTCACCTTCCTCCAGAATAAAAAAGATATTTTTGCTTGGAAATCGTCTGACATGACGGAAATTCCTAGGGAGGTGATCGAGCACTCATTAAACGTCAAAGATGACGCCAAACCTATTAAACAACGACTTCGCCGCTTCGCTCAAGATCGAAAAGATGCCATCAAAGAGGAACTCGCCAAGCTCTTAGCTGCCGGGTTCATCAAGGAGGTTTATCATCCCGACTGGTTAGCCAACCCGGTCCTGGTTTAGAAGAAAACAGGACAATGGCGCATGTGCGTGGACTACACCGACCTCAACAAATCCTGCCCGAAGGATCCTTTTGAATTGCCCCGTATTGATCAAGTCGTCGATTCAACAGCTGGCTGCGAACTTCTGAGCTTCTTGGATTGTTACTCGGGTTATCATCAGATCAGCTTGAAGGAGTCCGACTGCTTGAAGACGTCATTCATTACCCCGTTTGGAGCCTATTGCTACATCACGATGCCCTTCGGCCTGAAGAACGCCGGAGCCACTTATCAACGTATGATTCAGAGATGCCTTCAGACCCAACTCGGGAGGAACGTGGAAGCCTACGTCGACGATGTCGTCATCAAGACCAAGCAGAAGGAAGACCTGATCGCCGACTTAGAAGAAACCTTCGCAAATATTCGGGCCTTCAGAATGAAGCTCAACCCAGAGAAGTGCACCTTTGGTGTGCCATCAGGCAAGCTGCTCGGCTTTATGGTGTCTCATCGTGGCATAGGACCAAATCCAGAGAAGATCAATGCTATCCAGAACTTGAAGCCCCCGAGTACCCAGAAGGACGTCCAGAAGCTCACTGGTTGCATGGCAGCGCTGAGCCGATTTGTTTCCAGACTCGGCGAGCGAGGTATGCCTTTTTTCAGGTTGATGAAAAAGACGGACGAGTTTCAATGGACCACCGAGGCCCAGAAAGCTTTTGAAGACTTCAAGGAGTTCCTTACAACGCCACCCGTGTTGGCTTCTCCTCACCCTCAAGAACCTCTATTACTCTATGTTTCTGCAACTCACCAGGTGGTCAGCACGGTTTTGGTCGTTGAACGTGAGGAGGAAGGACGAGCTTAGAAGGTTCAAAGTCCGATCTACTTTGTTAGCGAGGTGCTGGCAGGAGCCAAGACTCGCTGCCCCCAGGTACAAAAATTACTATATGGAGTTCTAATAACTGCCAGGAGGTTGGCCCATTATTTTCAGGGTCACTCGGTCACCGTGGTCACGTCTTTTCCACTCGGCGATGTAATCCATAACCGGGAGGTTATTGGGCACATTGCGAAGTGGGCTCTAGAGTTGATGCCGCTGGATATTACTTTCAAGGCAAGGACGTCCATAAAGTCTCAAGTCTTGGCGGATTTTGTGGCCGAGTGGACCGAACGACAAGAAGATGTACCTAGGGAGGATCTGCAGTACTAGACCATGCACTTTGATGGATCTAAAAGGGTCACCGGCCTGAGAGCGGGAGTCGTGCTGATTTCCCCGACTGGGGAGAGGCTACGGTATGTTCTTCATATTCACTTCCTAGCTTCACATAATGTCGCCGAGTATGAAGCTTTGCTGCATGGCCTGCGAATTTCTGTGTCACTTGGTATACGACGGATGATTGTGCGAGGAGATTCTCAGCTGGTGGTCAACCAAGTAATGAAGGATTGGTCCTGCTTAAATGATACCATGGAGGCCTATCGACAAGAAATTCGTAAACTTGAGGACAAGTTTGATGGACTAGAGTTATCCCATGTCTTGAGACACAACAACGAAGCAGTAGATGAGTTGGCGCAGTTTGGGTCTAAGCGAGAAGCCGCCCCGACTGACGTTTTCGTGGAGCATCTCTATGAGCCGACTGTTGCTGAGAAATCAATCCCCAATGAAGAAGCTACAGACCAGGTTGTCATTCTCGACGCCGACTGGAGGACACCGTTCATCAAGTTTTTGACTCAGCAAGAGCTGCCGGAAGACCGGGATGATGCGGACTGAGTCCGACGTCGTAGTCAAGGTTACGTCATGGTCGATTCGGAGTTATACAAAAGAAGCCCTTCTGGAGTTTTGATGAGATGCGTCATGCCTGAGGAGGGGCGACAATTGTTGCACGATATTCACTCTGGTATATGCGGTAGTCATGCTGCGGCGCGCACTCTGGTGGGCAAGGCTTACAGACAAGGTTTTTTCTGGCTCACGGCGGTCTCCGACGCCGACAAGGTGGTCCGCACGTGTGAAGGTTGTCAGTTCTTCGCTCAGCAAAGCCATGTTCCAGCTCAAGATCTACAAACAATCCCTTTATCATGGCCTTTCGCCGTATCGGGCTTGGATATGGTTGGTCCTTTCAAGAAGGCTCCGGGAGGATTTACGCATCTGTTCGTAGTGATTGACAAGTTTTCCAAGTGGATTGAGGCTAAGCCGGTAGCTACGATAACTGCAGATAAGGCGCGATTTTATTTTAAACATTGTGCACCGGTTTGGTGTCCTGAACAGAATCATAACCGATAATGGGACTCAGTTTACTGAAGGCGTTTTCAAGGAATTTTGTGAAGATTTCGGAATCAAGATTTGCTATGCATTGGTGGCACACCCTAGAAGCAACGGGCAAGTCGAACGCGCCAATGGCATGGTTCTTCAATGCATCAAGGCCCGAGTGTTTGATAGATTACGACCGTATGTTGGAAGATGGGTTCAAGAGTTGCCGTCGGTATTATGGTCACTGCGGACTACACCCAGTCGGGCTACCGGCCAATCTTCTTTTTTCTTGGTTTATGGAGTTGAAGCAATGTTGCCGAGTGAGATGGAGCACGAATCTCTTCGAGTTCGCAGTTTCAATGACAAGCGCTATGATCAAGACAGAGTTGATGACTTGACCCGACTGGAAGAGGCCCGCGAGGCTGCATTGGTTCAGTCGGCACGGTATCTTCAAGGCCTTTGGCGCTACCACAACCGTAATGTTCGGTCACGAGCCTTCATTGTTGGTGACATGGTTCTACGCAAGATTCAGACTACAAAAGATCGTCACAAGTTATCTCCATTATTGGAAGGACCCTATATAAGTGCTGAAGTTACTCGGCCAGGAGCATATCGCTTGAAGCGCGAAGATGGGACCATGGTGGAGAACTCCTGGAATATTGAGCATCTTCGTCGATATTATACTTAAGCCTTTTTGATTCCATGTTCTTCTCGACTGCCAACTTCAAGTAAGATGACTTTTTGAGTTGTCAGTCGGGGGCTATATATACATATCAATAAAGTGTGATTTTCTTTTCATCATCGATAACTTGTTCATGTTTAGTTTATCATTGTTTAGTGTTTTGGTTTGAGTTCAATAGATAAGGATTGAGAATTTTTTGATGGCTTAATCAAGCCTAGGCTTGGTGACAGTCGGACGAAAATTCTTTAGAAATTATATATGAAGACTCGGATTAGGGCATTAACATAAATAAGCTAAATATTTATAAGTCGGCATTATTACAAGTCATATACATCAAGGCAACTATTCCTGGAAGTTTACAGCTATATCTGCGGCTACTTTTTTCACCGACTCCTGCGCTTCATTTACAAGTTCTAGGGCTCGCTCATCCGTGGTGCCGTCTGCGAAGCTATCTCCTACGGAGTCCACGTCTATCCAAGGATAGAGTGATTTCGTCTGCGCAAGAGCAAAGCTTGCGCTCATGACGGCCGTGTCCGTGATATTCTCCATGTATTTTGCCGGTGCCGTCCTGAGCTTGTCGAAGACTTCAACAGCATCCAATGAGCTTGTCCTGAGTCCATGTCTATATAGCACTGACAAGATTGACGCAGCAGCATTGGCGATGTCATCCCTTACACTTTCAGCCCTTTGAACTCTCTCGGCGAAGACATCAAATTGTGCTTGGGACTTCACCTTATTAGCTATAAGATTGATACAGCGCAGATTACATCAACAGTCAAAGACCAAGTAAATTGAGAAGCACGAGCTTCACGAGTTACCTTTGATTTCTTCCAGGGCTTTCTCCTTTTTAGACTCCAGCTTGGCTTTATCAGTTTTTGCTTTCTCTAGCTGGGCCTTGAGGGAATTCATCTCAGATAGATTGGCTACAAGACTTGCAAACGTCAGGATCAGAAAAATATGCGAAGACAGAATAAGGACAAGATGGTTTAACTCACCTCCGATTGAACCACGAAGTTCCAAGTTTGCGTCTCGGAGCTTCGCAATCTCTGCCCGCAAGACGACTTCTCGAGCTGCAGCTTCTTCTCTGGCGGCCTTAAGGTCTTGGTGGACGTTTTCCAGATAGTTCACGTGGGGAACCAGCTTCTCGAGGGAGTCTGACTTGGCCATTGACCGACAATATATTCTCTGCACGCGGGTTCAAAGATAATTAACTATATAAGACCGAGAGGATAAGACATAAAAGAATTATACTTACATTCATTAGTCGGGTTGCTTCATTGAGGCTAGCCACGAGCATGTCGCGTTCTTCATTTTCCTTTTGCTTATTTAAGACGATGCCTTGCTTCACGCCTTCGGCATCACGCCACTCGATCTTGATAGGAGAGGCCGAGTCAGCTGGAGACTTCAGTCGAGCGATCTCCTCCTCTTCGGCTGATTGATCTAGAGAAGATGAATGAAGATAAAGTAAGAAGCATATTGAAGACAAGAGTCTAGAGATTATATTGAAGCTTACCTATTCTAGAAGCCGGGTCTTCAATTGGTGCTTCCTGACTGCGTGAGCTCTGTGGATCTTCGGCCGACTGGTTTCCAGCCGGGGTATCTTGGCTGGCAGTCAGGGGCTCTACTTCGGGAGCATCTTTATTTGGGGGCTCCACCTCAGAAGCATCTTCACTCGGGGGAGGGTCTTGAGGCCCTTGTTCTGCAGATCTTGGTTTTTTTGACGCTGCAGGTGGATTTGTGGTTTCAGCTTGCCTGGTGGGATCTATGTCCTGAGGTTTTCTGCAAGAAAGAAGATAAAGACAATTGAGACGGAAGTGAAAAAATTTTTTTAACAAGAAGCTGACTTTGGTAATAAGAGATACCTGTTAGATCTCCTAATCTTAGGGGCAGATCTGGGGGACAGCTTCGGAGGGTTTATGTTGACTTGTGGGATCTGAATTTCTTCGTCATCCGAGTCGTCAACAACCAGTCTCCTTTTGCTTGCCCGCTTGCTGATATCTTCATCACCAGTAGCCCTTTTGCTCTAAGGTTCGATCTTGATTTTGGGGCCACCGGTGGGTTTCTTGGTAGCAGGCCGAGTCGGCATATCGTCGTGATACACCTTATATGGCCGAGAGATGATAAGAGCGTTTGCCTGCAAGCAGAATTCTTGAGATGCATTGAAGGACATAAGTAAGAGTGAACGAAATTTGAGAGGCCGAGTCTGCTTACCGGAGGAGGAGGCCGGAATAGGTTGAAGGGAGGAACCGGCATCTTGTGGCTGCGATCTACTGTGATTCCAGAGGAGAAAATCTTGTACATACGAGTGCACAAGACCTGGTAACTCAGAGAATCGCGATCTTTCCGATTGGGGTCGCTTTCGCCCTCATACTCGAACGCTGGCTTGGATCTCTCCTTGATAGGGACCAGTCGGTTCTTGATGAAGTGCCGGGTAATTTGCTCTCCTTGGAGGTCTTTCTTCTTCATTTCAAGAATGTTAGCCAGAAGGTTATTAGCTTCTATCCAGTCTTGGTTCTTCGGCATTGTGCTCCAGTTAGCTCTTTGGATTGGTGGGAGACCGACGAAGTCGGGCAAACTGAGATGAGGGTTTGAGATGTAGAACCAGTTTGCATGCCAGCCTTTATTGGAGGATTTCAAAGGAAGGGAGAAGTAATCTTTGCGGGGAGTCCCGCGGAGTTGAAAGCCAGCCCCACCGACGACGTAGGGGTCATCCTTAGTCGGGTGTGGCTTGACATAGAACATGCGACGGAAAAGATTGAAATGGGGAAGGATGCCTAAGAAGGCTTCACACACATGAATAAAGATTGCAATGTGAAGGATGGAATTGGGATTCAGGTGGTAGATTTGAAAGCCGTAGTATTCAAGAATACCACGAAAGAAATCGGAAGTGGGAAGACCAAATCCACAGTAAAAGAAAGAGGTGAAGACCACAATCTCACCGGTGTTTGGGGTGGGGAACTCCTCGCCGGACGCCGGGCGCCAGCCGATGATTTCCTTAGGAGGAAGGACTTCGTTCTTCACCATCTCCCGCAGGGTCGACTCCTTCACATCCGAGGTCGCCCATTGATCGAAAGGGATTTCTCTCTCTTCCACCATGGATGCGAGCTGAGAGGAGGTGGATCTAGCACAGGAGATGGGGATTTTTGGAGGAGATGCTAGAGGCTGGATGCGTATGATGGATTGCGATGGAACTTGAGTTCCTGGATGGATGGCTTTGAGCGTGCGCGAGTTCTCGGGTTCTTCAGAGCGGTTGATGAACAGGAGCGCGAAAAGGGAAAAAATTTCAGGAAGATGAAGCGGCGGGGAAGATGCCGGCGCTTTAAGAAAGATTTTTAGGGTTTTGCTGGGTTTTCTCGTGTTTGAGCCGAGCCTATGGGAACTTACGACCCATATTACAGGTGTGGCTTGACATGTGTCCTTGAGGACTTAAGCAAATTTGCTCTGGCAATATGTGCATGTCTTATTGCCCAATACCTTCAAAATCCTTTCATACAGCAGTTATACAACTTGTTAAAGGTTGATACAATGCAGCTTGGAAGGTGACTGATGAATTATTAACTCAGGTTTTCTACCCATGAGGGTTGGCTGAGTGGTTTGTTCTGAGATGACTCGGGCAAAATAACTCGGATAATCATGAGCTCGCTGAGTACTCGGGATTCATTATGTACTATGCCTTGATTGTAAGGTTATGTGTTATATGATTTTTTATGATTGCTTCTGGCTTAGGCCAGTCATTTATTTAACTCAAGAGAGTATGATTATTATAGTTCTTGATTATATGCTTAGTTTGATTAACTAAACACATAGTCGGAGGCTACACCTAATTAGGTGCATCAGTCGATGCACCTAAATATTTATTTTTGAACTTTTTGAGATGTTTTCAGCCCTTCACAGTCTTTTTGGATGATAAAGCACTCGGGAGACTCATGGAGGCACTCGGCGACAGAGGCGCTCGGCTAAGGAGTCACTCGGCTATGAGAAATTCTGGTTCAAGGCAAGATTATCTCATCGACTGTGAAAGTCTCGGGGGCTACTGTGGAGATTATGGGTACCGGATACCCTCACAGCTAGTTTATCCGACTTACCATAGGGGATAGGTTATGACTCATGGTTATGTAAACCGGCTTATAACTTGGGTGTTACGTTACCATTGAGATAAGCTGGCGGCCCATAGTCCATAGTTGGTAAGCTTGAGAAGTCCGGCATAGAAGATGATAGGGTCTCCGACTTGTAAACCTACCTTCTGAGACTATATAAGAAGGATAGGACGTCCCTTGAGGGGCATAGCGAAAATACACAAATTCACGAGAGCATATATTGAAAGAGATCAAAAGATCAATAAATTACTCGGCGGATCGAATCTCCAAAACAGGAGTAGGGTATTACCTCTTGTAAGAGAGGGCCTAAATCTGTCTAAACCTCTTTGCATACTAACCCATTATGTTTGGCGCTTGACTGCTACCCCTAGTTTGTTATTGACGAAACCAAGTTTCGACAAGAAGCGGCGAGCCATCATCTAAACAGCAGCACTCTGAACTCTCGGATTCTATATTAATCCAACTGTTCATGAAGAGGGTCGGAAACGAATACTCCGAAGCCCCAGGGCCCCCGGATTCTCCTCTATATCAGCGTCTTGAATGCATCCATGTTGTTTGGTTATCCTCTAGTCTTTGTATCTGCATGTCATGCCTTCTTCTGTTCTGAGAAGCAAAGTCACAATTAAGTTTAATTTCTTTCCTGCCTATGGAGACCAGAGACACGTATCGGATTCACGAAAAAAGCAGCAAAAAAAGCTCTCTGTTGGACTCTGCATTACAACATGCTATACGCATTGAAATACTGAATGTCCAAATCCTCTTTCTTTTCTTTTCTTTTCTTTCTTTCTTTCTTTTTTTTTGGGTAGTGTTCCTTTGTGAATGACTCATGTTCTGAATTTTTCTTTTTCCATTGGCTCATCAGTGTTCTCTTCAGTGCAAGGATAACCTGAGGAGGCCGGTTTCGAAGTTATTGGGCTCAGATATTGGGCCGCTTCATGGGCTTTCGCAGAAAAATTCCGTTGTTAAGGGGTTTGGAGAAGAAAACTCCGAACCCCACCGTACTCAGGATACTTCCCTGATATTGAGGACGACGACACGCAAAGTCTCTCCCGTTGGATTAAAAACGTGCGGCTAGGATTCGAGATTTCTTTGCTGTATTGCCTCCGGTGCTTGTCGTCGTGTCCTCCGACGCCGGCGGCGGCCAGCCTCATCGCTGTTGCATGTAAGACTGAAAATTAATTTAACACCCGTACGTCACTGCTGAAACCTCTCATGCATGTGCAATTTTATAGTTTATACTACATAAAGTATTGTATGTCTTGTCTGAATTTTCCAGTCTTTCAGCAAGATATGATCGTATGGTCGAGCTTGTCTTGTTATATGGCCGCCATTGACACCAAATCCTTCCTTGGTGTCCAACTTTCAGTCTGACATTACCTGTCAAATTTTCTCGTTAGCTTCCAATTCCTTGTATACTGGCCTCTGGAGAGGAGCATATTAAAATGTGTGAACAAGAGATAGCAAGGCCGCTCTTTTCATGGTGTATGTGTGCACTCTGAACATTGTGTTTGCAGTGAACAAGAACACGATCATTTTCACTCTGGCATTGCAACTCCAGTTTCCCTTTTGCCATAGACACGTTCCCTCTCAACCGGCCGGACGCTGCGTTACAACAACCTTGCTTGGAGCTAGCTGATGTGATGATTTGTCAACCTTGGATCAACTGATGGCGAGACTACAGCACCGCATTACCGCACCTCCATGTTTAACTTTCCTGTATGTGCCGAGATTAAAGACTGTCCATGACGGGTCGGAGAAGAAAACAACGATCCTCACCGATCACCGGCATGCTTCCTTCTGAAATGCAAGGCCGGCCATCAGTTGATCAATCATTACGTTGGAGGTATGGTAATTACATCTGTCCCTCCGAAGCCTTGTTCGTTTAATCCCTATGAAAAAAAAATTGGAGAAGATTGAGGAAGATTAATTCTACACCTCAATAAGTGTAAAATTATTCCCCTCCAATCTCCCTCAATCCCTTTGTTGATGGGATTAACCGAACAAGCCCTGACAGTGTTGCCAAGTCACGTTCTGAATTTTTCTTTTTCTGTGGCTGATCGATCAGTATTTACTCTTCAGTCAGTGCAAGTGGTTTTCAATGCACATTATTCCTATAAAGGAAATACATATCTTATTTGTATGTTTCATCTGCTTGTCAAAGCCAAAATGCATACAAATCCAGAGGTTTTAACGTAAACTAATGAAGATTGAACAGACAGGGTTTTATCCATAGGGTCCATAAGTCAAGTATATCATTGATCACGATCAAATGTTTCTGCAAGTCTGCAGCATTCAGTCCTGCAGTAGCTTACCAATAAGTTACATCTTAACAGAACTTTTAGGCCCATAGAACAGCCTGAGAACAAAATTTTTCTACTAGATAGATGATACAACAGACCTCCACTATCTTAAAACTAGGTAAATATCGAACATTTACTGGTGGTAGAAAAACTTTGAATTATCGCAAGAACAGAGGAAGCGCATCCTTCAGTCCTGCAGTCACGCCAATGTGTCAAGCCTCAACACCTGCAAGAAGGATAACTGGAAAATCAGAATTGCATTCACAATCGGAATCGCATTCAAGCTGAATGTACAAGGCTACAAGTGTCTTATGAAAAACTGTTCAACGGACCACGTAATCAAGCAAAGAAGTTATTTAGCATCAAAGAATAGTTTACTGAACAGTCAGGTCATAGGGGAAGTTCGGTTGTACCACCAAATCGTTTTTTTTGCTATTGGGAACAAAAGAAGCAGACTATCATGATGGGTGACAACCGTTTTATGTAGTTACAGCAATTCAGGCCAACCAAATAGTCTGCACATGCTACAACTAAAATAAAACTGTGGACAAAAAATAATCAAATCATAAACCTACAATCACAATCCCAGTGTAGGGAGTCCAATGCTACACACAGCACGTATCAGCAGTGAATAGTAAAAAAGAAACCTTTTGATTCATTTTGAACCAAGAAATCAGTGGTCCAACCAATCATGTTGAACATAGATCAGACAGGATCAGTCTAACTTCTACATCGATCCACTATGGACGAACCAAAAAAAAAGAGAGATATAGAACATAAACAGTATCGCCCAAAGGCTCCAAGCCTGCCAAGCTCACCGATATCCTATATGAAAAACTGAAAACATGTCTTTCGAACCCACTTCATATATCTAATCTAAAGAATGCATGCTACAGGAGGAAAGCGGATCCTTCCTGTTCCAAGTTATCAATGAAGGGAGTTGAACACGTCACAAAGACAGGCATAACCGCATCAAACTCAAGACATGTCTGTGCAATGCAACTCAGCTGTAACCGGTAAGGTTTATCGATAAATGTAATCAATAATAATACACAAAATACAGTCAAAATGATGAAGCATCCAATGAAACATCAATTCGATCTCAGAATTCAGTATGCTTGATTTCACACAATTTAGCACATAATCTGGTCCAAACACTCCCTCATTTAGCTCACTCTGAAATCAAAACATCGATTCGACCTCAGAATTCGGCAAGATTGATTCACGAATTCTGGTGCAATTAGTCGGAAATCAGAAACAACCAACTAGCATTGCAATTGAATAAACTTGGCATCTGCAATCCTCTCATCTCAACCAATTAAGCGCATTCTAAGCATATGCCAAGTTGTTGCACACAAAAGAAGGCATAATAAGGTTAGCTAAGTCCTACGATACAATCAGCCCACACGAGTAAAATCAAGCCTCAGGCCTCACCTCACATGAGCTCCTCCTCCCGGCGGAGGTACTCGCCGGCGTCAGACTGGTGGAGCACAACGACGGCGTTGGTGTCGGCCTTCCTGCAGTCCTGCGCCGACCTGGCGGCGATGCCGAATCCGAGCGGGACGTCGGCCATGGACATGACGACGACGCCGTCGTTGGCCTTGGTGTTCTCGGTGATGCGGGCGAGGGAGGACTTGGGCACGGAGTTGCCGAAGAGGAAGGAGCGCTCGGTGTCGGGCTTGAGCCAGACGCGGCGGCGGGCGTGGGCGGCGAGGAGGTCGAGGGCGTGGACGGTGAGGTGGAAGGCGCCGCCGTGGGTGAACTTGCCGATGGGTGTGCCAACCCCGGCGAGGCGCGGGCGGGCGACGGCGGTGGCGCGGCGGACGAGCGCCTCGGAGGCGTAGTAGACGCGGTTCTTGTGGAGGCGGAGGCAGTAGCGGCCGGCCTGCGGGTCGGGCCCCTCCACGGCCGGCCGCTCCAGGAGGTGCTTCAGGTTCGGCCCCGTGAACTTGAACAGCTTCTCGAAGACCATCTTCGTCTCCTTCTCGTCGAGAGCCCTCATGGCGGCGTCGGCGGCGGCGGCGGCGGAAGGTTTGGTGCAGCGGCGGCGGCGGAGTTTGGGGACGGAGGTGGCTAGGGCTTTGGGTGCGCGACCTCCTGGTTTTTATAATTTTTCTTTTTTGGCTACAAGCTTTTAATTGGTGGCCGTTGGATCAAACCAACGAACGGTGGGTGGGATGGCGAGTATGTTTGGATAATGGGGAAGGGAAATTTTATCCCACCCACTGTAAGGGCATGTTCAATAGTAGAGACGAGTATCGTCTACAATACAAAATTATTTAGAGACCAGTCTTTACAATAGTTGAGACGATAAAAACTCTAACCATTAACTCAAAAAATATTCTTTATATCGCTGTTCTTTCTATTTTTTATCCTCATGCAACCATGTTTCCATATTATAGAGGCTAAGAGTCGTTGTTAAGCCGTTGTTACTCATAGCAACGATGTTTTGTCTCTCCTCCTTCTCTTTTTTCCATGTCAACAAGGATTTCTAATTAACATCGCTAAGAGACTACTGTCAATGACCATTGTACATGCCCTAAGCACCTTTGTAAAACGCATATAAAAACATAAAATAGAAAAAAATAGAAATAGAATACCATGCTTATTGAATTCGTACCGAAATTAAAAACATAGGAAACTTCTACTTGACACAAATGAGGAACGCAATAATTTAGAGTCGTAAGAAGAAAAAAAACATGAGATATTTACTTTTCTCCGTAATTTTTATATAATTATCTATTTATAGGAATACTAAAAGGAAAGGGTATGATTTAAATGTTTGTTTGAAGACATTATGAATTTCTCTAGCATTGAAATTCTCCAAGTTTTTAAGGAATTTTTTTATAGAATTAAAATCCTCCAAATCCCGTGGCTAAAGAGTTTTTTTAAAATCTTACTCATTTTTCTAACCTCATTATATCTTAACCCTTCATCTATTTCCCTATCTCAATTTCCCAACGCTTTTCTCCTACTACAAATCGATGTGTCTATTGGCGCGCCTGTATTTTGAAGAGCACATGCATATTGTTGTTAATGAACAAAATTTGCCGTTGTTTGATTAGCCGTGTTAAAATTTTTAATGCGTAGATGAAGTGAGTTTATTGGCTGGTGCCATGTTGTTAAATATTAATAGTAATTTCACGAAACCTAGGTGACGGAGCGTGAAACTCCTCACCAGGAGACCGTGCAGGCCCCCCTTTGCCGGTTCGGCCAGGGGCGCGAGGTGCAATCCCTTGCCCCGGATCTGTGGGATTTTCAGCGAGAAAAAACGCGAGAACGCAGGCGATTTAGACAGGTTCGGGCCGCTGGGAAGCGTAATACCCTACTCCTGTGTTCTAGTAGATCTGAGAGTGTGATGGGATCCAAAGACAATCCAGCCTCTAGCCAGCCAGTCTTCGTCTGATTTCCCCTTTCTAGGCCTGGGCCTCCTTTTATATGGCAAGGGGCAACCACATGAGCCACGAGCTGTCTAAGAAAGAAAACATTCTTTTACATTTAGGGCTATCCTATCGCCGGAAGCAGTCTCTGACAGACGCCGTAGCACGCCCCTGCTCAGCCAGTCGACCCATCCGGGGGACGCCCGTTTCCACTTTCATTAAATAGCGGGCGACTTTCTCGTCTCGCCTGCGCCAGAATCAGGAAAGCATCTGACCGGGGCTGACATACCAACTCCGGGAGTTGGCACGCCAACTCCGGCTGAGAGATGAGGGACAGAGGGCTCTCATCATTCCGACGGGACGGGGCAAGGCGTGCAGCAGGCCGCCTGGCGCCACCTAACCCGCGATCTGACCGGTTTGCGACCGGTCACTCACCGTGACCGGTCACGGACCGGATATGCACGCGCCACGCCGCATTAAATGCGGCGTAGTGCGCTTGTCTGAACCGCCATAAATGCGGTCAGGTGAGCACTGTCGCGCTCACCTAACCTGCGATCGTGGCACCAAAACCACAGGGGGTCAGGGCGCCCCAGGCCTCGGGGCAGAAACGGGAGCGGCCCGACCCCGGGGGGAAACCGGGAGGGCAGCCGCCATGTCACCCTCGGGCCTGACCCCTCCGGGGGAACGGGCCACGTGGATCTCTATGGCCGCCCTTCCCTTTGGTCTCGATACCCCCGGTCCCATGTCACCGACAGTTGCCCCCGGCGTCACGCCTGGGAGGCCACACCCGGGGGGGCACCCAGGCTTGACGCCACCTCTCGGGCCCGATGACAGATGGGACCGGCCCCCAAAGGCGGGCAGGACTCCTACGGTCACGAGCCGCGCTCATCGGTGAGGAATGTTAGTCGACATTAATGAGCGGTCTCCTTGTAACCGCAAAACTACTCGAGGCAGTGCGCGGATCGGGACACGTCGGTCCGTTTCGCCTGGGGGCGTGATGATGGCGCTTTTTGCGGTAACCGAGCGCAATTAATGCGCACACGATCTGCCCCTCCTCAACCGCCACGGTCGCACGGCTGACGCGCGCGCCATAAGCGGGCGAGTGGGGTTAGTGGAGGCGTGGGTGCGAGAAACGAGGGGGCAAGGAAGTGGAGGCAAGGGCATAAAAGGCGCTAAGGAATGGATTCGTTTCCTTCCTCTCGCCACTTTTTCCTTGTCTTTGCCATCCGCGCTCTAGCTCTCTCGTTTCTCTCGCCTTACTCTCGCCACACGCTCTCGTGCTCAAGCTCCCCCTCCGCCGGCACCATGACGCGGAGCTCCACGCCGCTTGACGGTAGCGTGCTGCCGCCTTCTCGCATCACCAGCGAGAGGCAAGCCAGGCTGCCGTGCCGGTTCATGCCGGAATCTGCCACCCGGGAGGTGGTCACGCTGGGCGAGGGACGCCCGGCGCCGCACTACCCGGAGCGGTCTGTTTTCTTCCTTTCCTTCGCCATGGCGGGCTTGATCCCGCCATTCTCCACATTCTCTATGGATGTTCTGGAGTTCTACAGCCTCCAGATGGCGCACCTCACCCCCAACGCGGTGATGACGCTGGTCATCTTCGCACACCTGTGTGAGATGTTCATCGGGGTGTGCCCATCCCTTCGGCTGTTCCGGTGGTTCTTCACCGTGCAGCCGGTATCGCCGCCAACGGTGGTCGGTGGCTGCTATGTCCAGCCGCGGGGGCAGGTGCTGAACCACTACATCCCGTGCGTCCTTCGCAAGAAGTGGGACGACTGGAAGAGCGACTGGTTCTACACCCCCTGCCTGACGAAGCGCGCCTCCGACTCCCGAGCCAGCCTCCAGTGCAGGCGCCAAGCTGGCTGGCGACGGTGGATCTGGGGGACGGCTACGATGCCGTTCTGGAGCGCCTGGCGGGCCTGCGAACCCAAGAGCTCACGGGGGCCATGGTGTTCGGCGACTACCTCCGCCGCCGGATTGCGCCGCTCCGGCAACGCGCTCGGGGCGCCTGGGAGTACACCGGGACCAAGGACCTCCTGAGGACCCACCAGGGGCGTAAGTGGGATTGGGACCCCGAGGACTTTAGGATGGTGGTCCAACGGGTGCTAAACCTTAGCTCCGTGGAGTCGTCCCTCATCCCTCGGGGGATCCTTCCCCTCTACAGCGACCCAGAGCGCGCCAACATCCTGGCTATCATGCAGGTGGTTGGGGCGTTGGGGGACCGGGCCCCCCGAGGCCATGATGGCGTGGGTAGCAGCCGCAGAGGGGATCAATCTACCCCCGGAGGGGGCCATGCTTCTGGGCCCCGCGGCGGGGGTTCGGGGGGCAGCCGTCCTGCTGTAACGCCCGTTTTGTCGCGGCGTTAGCGGGAAAACCTAATTACTAAAAACCCTATTTGCGAAAGTTTGCTCTTCGGTTGAGTCTTGTCGTGTGCCAAGGTCTCGTGTCTCCCCTCTCAGTTCAATCCCGGAGAAAACCCCGAAATCGGATTTCAAATCCGAGCCCTAATCCTTTGTCACGCCCGGAAATTTTTCCCAAATTTCCAGACCATTTTGTGTATTAAGTCCCTGTCCAGGCATCAACCAGGGTACACAAAACGACAAATCAATAAACAGATCCAAACGTAAATAAAGCGATAAATACTTACAACAGAGGCACTTAGTCCTCACACCGAAAAGAAAACAGCTGCGGAAAAAAATGATCCTAGTGGGGCTTTAGCTCCACTCCACAGGCAAACTCAACTGGGGTCTGAGTCTTGATCCTCTAACTTCATCTTCAACTCAGAAGTACTAAACTTCTGAAAAGGGGGAAAAATAGCAAGATTGAGTACAACCACCGTACTCAACAAGCCACACCAAATATGCAAACGTGCAAAGGGGAGACAAAGGGAGGCTTATGGCTATTTGCAGAAAAGTGGTCGAAAACCTTTACATTTTAAAACAGTAAAACAGTTGTTTAGTTAAGGCAATATTAAATCTCCAGTGAACAATGCTACAACCACGTTGAACAGGCCCAACCATTCCACCTGAACTACACCAGTTCATTAAGTCAAATTAATTAAGCATGTGGGACTAATCACGGTGAATCTGGTTGATCGCCCATAACCGCGGGCACGGCTATTCGAATAGTTTTACTCTGATCAGAGGTGCGCAACTGTACCCAAAAGACACGATTCCACACATGTTACCATGCCCCGAAGTATCACCACGATACTGCAAAGGGGAAAATCGTGACAAGACCTTTCGCATAACTCCTCCTAACCAAGCGCACCACACCGCAGGTTTCGCCCCCACCCCTCAAAAGGCAGTGGGCAGCCCTCCTCGTGCCTTGGTGAATCCGGCAGCCGATCAACCGGTATATCCCCGGCCGAACCGATTCCATCACGCCCACCCTTTCCGGGGAGCGTCGGCTAGGAAAGAGCTATACTACGAGTCCAGCAGTTGCCCATTCTTGCTTGTGGTAAGCACCGTTATTCTTCCAGGGTTTCCCATGAACCGATCCTTAATTGCCATGGGTGCGACCAGCAAAACCATGCACCCACAGCCCACCATTAGGTCATATTTTAGTTGGATAATTACGACCAATAACTTAGAAACATTAGCTCACAATTGGGATATTTAAAGCTTCATTAATACTTAATGATGGTTTTTTCATGTTGGCTCGCGATGGTTAATCGTGGGTGATTTAATTAAATGTTTCAACTAAAATATTGATTAATGGTGGGTTGTGAGCACATGGTTTTGATGGTCGTGCTCATGACAATTAAGGACCGGTTCGCGGGAAACCCTGGAAGAAATACCGTGTGTACCACAAGCCAGCATGGGCAACGGCTGGGCTTGTAGTGTAACTTGTCTCTAGCTGACGTACCCAGGCTAGGGTGGGCGTGATGGAGTTGGGTCGGCGGGGGATTTACCCGTTGATCGACTGCCGGATTCACCGTGGCACGAGGGGGGGCTGCC
>BDMV01000007.1:53480639-53492857 GCA_008326285.1 Oryza officinalis | reverse complement strand
CATCCTTCCGAGCCTTCCAAATAGGACTTGGGGGTTGCAGGAGATTCTTGTATCTCATTTGTGCTCCTTCCAATTGTGCTATCAAGTGGCTTAATCTCACCCCTGCAGTATAACATAGTAAATTCATCAAGAGTAGTTACCACGGTGGAATGGATAAGGACAAATAGCATTCTATATTCCTTTTGTAGCTGATATGGTCAGTGATGTCATTCAAAGTGTCATAACTAAGGGTAAAAGATTTATCAACCACCGTATGATAACAGATAATACAGTTAGCATGGTTCAAAGAGCTAACAATCCTGTGCAGTAGTTGTGGGTTAGTCTCCCCACTTATGCAACCTGAGATTTACTTTTTGGAAAACTGCATATTGGAGTAACACTTCAAGAAATAAATAAAGTGGTGAGGATCCCTGACACCCCCGCAAGCACGCAGCCATGGATATATATAGCCTCTGCGAGAGCAGTTGAGAGCTATGTGCCTATGTTTTGCTTCCCTCTGAATCCACTATAGCCTATGGTCTAGATGGAAATGGCACTTATTCAGCTAGAGATGTGAGAAGCAACCAAATTGTTGTCAAGGATGCTCTCTGATGCAAATAAATTAACAAACGTAAGGGCCAGTGAGCTAGGATATTGGGGTAGTTCAAAAGTATTTTTGCCACTCAAAAAAATGATGTGCCTTATCTATATTTATCACAAATACGTGTTGTTTTGGAATTTGGACAACTATAGTCTTCAAAATACAACTTTGACCACTAATTTCTATTGTAATTGTAATATATTTTTAAAATCTAATAAATTTGTAATAGTATCAAAGTACTTTTTGACACGGATCTCTGCATATGATTTTTCACATATCCACCTAAATACTTAAAAATTTATTGACACTTGAGTTTCAAAAGATTACCAGAGATATATCCAAAACGATAAGTATTTGTGACCAAAGGGAATTTATATAGTATATAGTGCTTCTAATAATAAAAACAACAACAATAATATATACAAGCCTTTGAAGCTCTGAGCTACTGCTCTTAACTTCATTTCATATGTTTACTGATCGGTATTCGGTTGCATGGAATTTCTGCCTTCACTGTTAGCACAAATGATCTATGATCATCCAGAAGATCTTTTGGATAAATTAACTGCTCTGTTGCCATCTAGCACAAAATAGTGAACCAAAAGCTGTTCTGGGACTAACCACTTTGCTAATACTTGTACTCAATTTTCTAAGTAGCCCAATAACTTGGTGTATTCTTCACAGGAAAGTCAACTTATAGTCTTGTAGAATTTTACTAGCTTTTCTTGTGTAACAAAGGCTCTATATGATTTATAGGAAACTTATAACAAAGTATACTTAGGAAAGTCAACATTAAATCATTATGATTTACCTCTCAGGGAACATGCATGTCCTTTTTTTACAGAACTAACGAGACTCTTGACAGAATGGGCTCAGCCAGTTCGTTTATAAATGTACTCTGTGTGGCTGTGCCAACATTTAAAACATGAAGCTCATAGTTCAGTATGCCCATTTTAAAAGCCAACACTAAGTGCAGTCTTAATTTAACTTTTCTTTTACAAAAACGTATCCCACGTGCACTTCATACCAAATGTCAAGTATAAAATAGTGATGTATAGGAAAGTACATGAATAAGGCAAAACGTGAAACCATAGCTGACAGTAAAAACATACTGGTATCTATCGAAATTCACCAGGCATTCGATAATAGTACTCCTTGGCAGGAACGGTGTCCTTTCCTTCGCATAAAAGTTCATGCCAACAAAGTTCCCGTCCAAATCAATAAGAGGCCCTCCAACCCCAACCTAGAAAAAAAATATAAAGACTGCTATAAGCGTACCACAAAATAAAGCAATACAAGAAAATAATTATATAAGAGAAAAATGCAACTTTAATGCCCAAAAGATAAAGTTAAGTGCATATCATGAAATATTTAACCACTGATACCACGCCAATACACCATAATTATTCATTTCCGCGACACATGAAAGTAAAGAAGGATCAGCAGGGCACCATGGTGATTTCACATGTGGAGATCATGAGTTCTTTCCGATAAACTCCGTTTGGATCATCAGTCAGCACCCCACTTGTGGCCATAAGTTTGCCGGACTTGAAGCAGCGCCCCACAGCAACTACCTTACTGTTAAACTCAAATTGCAGCTGATGCTCAAGATTTATTGCTTGAAGACCAGGGAAGAACTTGGTTGCAACAACAGCAATATTGTATTGCAAATCATAGTCTGATAACCAGCCATGGGCAACTTGTTTTTTTTTTGGAAGGTGTATTTCAATCTGTAATAATAAATAAAGAAAAATTTACAAATTAATAGTTATATCGCAACATAAGCAAGCGATAGAGATGAGATAAAATAGCAGAACTTACAGACACAAATGGCATGATCTTGCTTTCATCATCAAAAGATCTAACCAGGGTAGCTGAAGTCAGGAAACTTGTGCCAGATGAACCAGTTTTGATAACAATGCCTGTGCATGCAGAATGCATCATAGCCCCTGCACAAAATCATGATTTCCATCATTAAGAGTGATGACTTGATACAAACTTTGAAAGCCAACGTGCATAATCACCATTGAATGAAGCCAGCGAGACAACACTTTCAGATAAGTTTGACACAGCTACTTTACTCAGTTCACTCCATGCTCCTTGACCAGAGTTCTTCAAGCTGCCAAACTCCTCTTCAAAAATGTTATCCACATGCAATTTTCCTAGATAAGGAAGCATTGCATAATATTATTGTGATTGTTATGACAAAGATGTGTAAGTATGTTAAGAAATTCAAACCAATTACTCACTTGTCTCTCCTCTACTTTTGCAAGCTTTCTTTCTTTTCTTTGAGCTTGTTGAGCAATCACCTGTTAGATTATCTGTCATCTTTCCAACCCTGACCACAGAGAATAAAATTGTAATAGTGAGTCACCATTAGTAGTCATTATGGTCGTAAAAGCATTGCAAAAGCAACTCGGCAAATTGGTGAAACTTATTCCTTGATGTGTTTAGGACTCTTTTGGAGATAGTTATAAATAAAACTGACAACACACGGCTGCATGCGTATATATGAAAAGCAGAACATCATTATGGAGAAGTCCAAAGGTAACTAGGCAAGAACAAAAGTGAAGTACAATTAACCACCTATCTTAAACAAAAAGAACCTATGAACTTGACTAACACTGAAGCTACAACAAATATCCAAAAATGTCAAAACATTGATGAAATTGAAGGTGCAAGGTGACGAAACAAAAAAAAACAACAACTTCGATTGTCGTCATAACAAGACCCCGTCTGAGAGATATGGAAGTCACTACGCGCACCAGTCAATAGTCAACAGAGGTACAATTCCAAGGAACTAATAGCTAAGTTCTAACACAAAGACAAAAGATAAAAAAATACACTTGTTCATTTGTTTACTTTGCCTTGCTTTATATCAATTAAGAAGACCATCCCTGGATGGCATTCCTATAAGTCATCAAATTTGTGCTTTTCATCCCCAGTTGCATTTTTTTTCTTTGAAGAGGACAATCCAGGGCACCTAAGACATATAGATGAAATTACCCACAAAGAGAAAAGCACAGGAGCAAGAATCAACCGATATATTAGCACACCAGAAGAAGAATTGCAACCTCAATCTAAGAACTTATAACTGAGACCAGATCATAAACAAATAGTGCAAAACCTAGGTTTGCCAGCTGGCAGCTATGTTGATCTCGAACAGTTCGGCACGAGCTGATGAAGGCGCGTGACAGCGAGGACATGTGAAGGTGCCACTAGTGGAACATCCAGATTCCAGATCCAAGGATAGGGATGAATCTGTTGAAGAGAGCTGGGGACAGAGGCTGGAAGACAGGTACGCCCTGATCTTGTCTACTCATTTTGTTCGGTACTTGTCTACTCATTTTCCTTTTTCTTCACAATATGTTCTAATCTTGTAACAAAAATAGGCACATAGGTACGCAAGTGCTTCTTTCAATTAAGTTGCAATGCAGAGTTTCAGAACATAGCAAGAATGCTAGAGCCACGGGAACAAAGAAAAAACAAAAACAAAACAAAATCTATTGGAACGCCGCACCCACTGGAACGATCCGGCTCACACAGAGAGATCCTCACATGATTGACGCAAAAAGAAGAGGAAAATCGGAAGATCTGGGAGGAGGAGCGAGCGGTCGAGCAAAGGTGGGAAAACGGATGGAGGAGGTGGAAGAATTTCTAGGGTTTGGAGGCATATACCTTCCGTACGACGACGCCTGCTTCGCCCGGCCGTCCGTCGCCTCCGCCGCCTGCTCCCCCGCTGTGCGCCTCCGCCGCCGACTGCTCATGCGCCGCCGATTGCTCCTCCGCCTCCGCCGCCGCCGATTGCTCCTCTCCCCCCTCCTCCACTGCGTGCGTGCGAAAAACGCGGGCTGTGGGCCTTGTGGCCTGGTGGGTGGGAGAAAACGGAGAATTTTTTTTATTTTTTATTTTATTTATTAAAATATTTACAAAATTAATTTTCTATTTTAAAAATTTACAAATCTAGTCGCCCATCGCTTTCTGGGAGGGCGATTTATATGACGTGGCAGACGGCCGTTGGCCCCCTCCCAGAGGACGATTTATATGACGTGGCACACAGCCGTTAGCCGAGGGCCAACAGGGGAGGAGGGAAAATTTGCAGGCGGCCCCCTTGCTGCCCTCCGGGAGGGCTTTTTTTACTGTTGAGGGCCGCCTGCAAAAGGACGGTGAGAGCGGCATGGTTTTTTTGCAGGCGGCCCTCTTGCCGCCCTCTGGTAGGGCGTTTTTTCACTGTTGGGGCCACCTTCAAAGGGTGGTGAGGACGGCCTGGCTTTTTTGCAAGCGGCCCCCTTGCCGTCCTCTGGAAGGGCGTTTTTTCACTGTTGTATGGTATAATATTGAACTGTTAGTTTAAAAAATTAAGTAAATCATCGTTTTGAGTACGAACAAAATAGGAAGAATTTTTTAAAATGTAAATGATTTATTGTTAACTCGGATTGGAGCCCACGGAGGAATTTTTCATCTAAATATTAAACTGTTTGTTAAAAAAATTAGGTAAATCATTGTTTTGAAAATGAACAAAATAGGAAGAATTTTGTAAAATTGCAATGATTTATTTTTCACTCAGATTGAAGCCCGAGGAGAGGGTTTTTTATATCAAAATATTGAACTCTTCGTTCCAAAAATTAGGTAAATCATCGTTTTGAAACGAACAAAATGGAAAGAATTTTTTAAAATTCCAACGATTTATTTTTCATTCGGATTGGAGCCCGAGAAGGGGGATTTTTACCTCTAAAATGCAAGTTAAAGTTGAGTATAATTCTCGCGTATGTTGAATTATGTAATCATGTACACAATTGAAGGTAGAATTTACGAAAATATAAGCACGTACTTATAAATTAAAGGAATACAACGTATTGGAGCGTAAAAGGAACTTTGCAAATCGAAACGATACAATCCCATTAATTTATAATGCGTGACGCATAGAACAACACACCATCATAATTAAACATTATTATGATAAGATAGTTAAGAAGTGTCATGGATACACGATACAAATTTGTGGGTCCCGAAGAATCGAGCCTGAGCTTATCTACCGACCCCTTCTACGTCGTTCAACGTGAATTGCATTTTCGTATTCCTTCGATCGCTGGTACTCTACTTATGTTTCAGACTCAGTTATCTTTTGGCCATGATATGTTGGATCCACAAAGTGAATCCACACCTCCTTGGATTGCCCTGAGAAATAAACGTAGTTAGTAAGTTAGGATAGTAATATTATGCAGATGGTAGCGAAATTGAAAAAATGTAAGACGTACAACAAAGTTGTTGTCTACGTTGGGGCAGACAAAATATCTCCTGCCAAATGTTTGTTCTGCAAAGGAGGTAGCCACCTGGCAGCGATATCTACAACCACACTTTGGACGCTCCGACCATTTAGGTAAACCTAATGGATTGTTCCTATAGTCTAAGCTTGCAATTTGTACCCGACGTTTGTACTCCATCCATGCCTGAATGAATTGTGTGGTCGTCTCAAGTTGCGTCATCGTTTGACTGATGGAAGTAACTCTGACCGTATCGATCCACTGTACGAATTGACATTTCCTTCCATCCTCCTATTTGTACAATTTTGTAAGAAGTGGTAAGTGTAGGAAAGTACCGATTAGTGGTACCAAAAATGATCATACTTATGACAAAATCGTCATCGACAATGTTAGGACACACGAAGCATCTTTGTCCTCGAGTTCGTTGTCTTACGGACCTTATTACCTGACAACGATCACCACAACGACACTTTGGATGTTCCCGCCATGTGGGGAGTCCCAGAGGATTTACCTGTCATTCTAAAGCTTCTGCAGCAATTCGGCGTTCATGCTTATCCTTCCGCCTAAGGTAGTGTACGTCCTGAAAATCCGACCGTCAAACGCGAAACCCTAAAAATACGAAATTTCAAAAACTTTCAAATCGAATTGCATCATGCCGCGTTTTATTGCTCGTTTATTCGAATCTTTATTTGCGGGATTAAATTTATCGAAATCTATTTAAGTGCAAACCCTAAAACGGAGAATCGACAGAATGAACGATTAAGAAAAAAATAAATTAAAATAAAGTTCTGGACAAAGTTATAGTAAAGAAAATATTCTACCTAAATGTCATCCATTCATTTGAGAAATATAAATTTAAATAGAAAATTTTATATGTAAATATATAATTATTTACACCGAGGTATATATATATACAGAAATATGTATAATAGGTATGAATATAAAGTTTGGTGACATAAAATGTTGGGCCATTCTTTACGTTATGGCGATATAAATTCAATGAGTATATTACATCTATATAAATATATACATATAGGGGCACAAACCTAATCCTAGGCATAAATATATATAGCCTGCCACGGCAAATCTGCTATACTGCTGCAGCGCTAGTTCTTCTGCTTCACCATGAAATTTGTCTCTTTGCTCGACTGTGCTGGACGATCACAGGTGCTGTAAGGTAGAAATCATGCTTCTCCTTCGTTCTTAGGCTCGGCCACTGTGTACGAGTCAAGGAGTCTCTTAATTCTTTCTTCCTTTTGCTCATGTTAATATATTCTTGTGCTAAGTCCTTTGGTTTGACCAATGAGTACAAACTAAGAAATTCTTATCTTGTCATGTTCCTAGGTTCGGCCGCCATGATTACGAGTCTAGGAGTTGCTTGTGTACATACTTTTTTTTTTCTTTATCATCCTATCATGCTCTCTGATTCAGTCCCGTTAGTGAATACAAGCCTAGAAAAAATTTTCGCTCTCAGATTTGGTCCTTTACAAGCGAATACAAATCACAGAGACAAAAATGAATTTTGCGTAACTCATCATAAATTAAACAATCGTTCACTTCGGTCATGCTTCATGGTGCTACGCCATGCTAGTAGTGATATAGGCAGGGTGATAAACAGAATTAATCAATCATGTTAATTGGCATAGAAATTTGCTCATATTAACATGTTTTCAGCCATATTTCTTTAACAAAAATAAAAATAATGTGGCATTCATTTATTTTTTACCATAGTTAGAAACAGGAAATAGATGAACGAATGCATATACTCTCTTTCCATCTCTTTCCATCTGTTCATCCATAAAAATGATGGATAAATCACGAACTAAGTAGGAAGTAAATCAACAAACACTTGCTTCGGTTACGCTTCATGGTTCTGAGCCATGTGAGTAGTAATACAGGCAGAGTGAAAATTAAAATAATTCAAGAGTAACATAAATTCGCTACACCCATGTATTTGCTCACAACAATATATAATCGTTCCACCATACATAAAGTGCAATATAAAAAATCTGGTATTTATGCATGCGTGCTGTAGGCTTATAAGCCTCACAAAAATAACCAATAAGGTTAAAACACAAATATATACAAGTTTTTGACAATATGTCAATAATAAGTATCAAATATTAAAATATTAAAGTGAACAAATACTCGGATGGTTACGCCTGGTGGTTTATATCACAAAATTGGTAGTAATACATGTGAGCATTTCAAGAAAATTAGTCAAAGTCATATACCTGCTACATATAAAAAAAAAGAAACATAGCATTGCTCAACTATATGTTTTGTACATAGGCTCCAAGAAAGCAAGCACCGTGTTCTAAATACTAGCACTAAATTTTGCTCTACTCGTGTTACGCATACACATCAAGTATGTTAAAAAAATACACGTACGCTATATGCGCAGAAAAGCTTTTTCATGGCATTCAAATTAAATAAATAAAGTCATGAAACATACGCTATATCTAAATATAAGGCGTCATCGTAATGAAAGAAAATCAAGTATCTTGACAATATGCAAGATATGTGTCCGCTATAGTCTATGTTTAAATTCTAAGAGAAATAAGTTCACGTCATGCATTAGATCGATCAAAATATAATAACATGTGCTAAAATGCATAGAGCATGGATAGGGAAACTCACGTTCCCCACATGCATTAAGAAAAACTCCTTGCCATCATATATACTAGTAGTCAAATTAAAAGCCAAGAAATTATCGATTAAATAGGACATCCAAATATTCATGCATGTCCAAAATAAACATATGAATGAAAATCCGCGGACGATTCTACGGCTGCGACATCAGGAGTTTAGGATAGAATTTTCTTTTTAGTTTTGTAGCAGTCATGTAATTTTCTTTTTATTATGTTGGAATTCCTAATTAGGGGTTTTCTCTACGGAGATGTAATTAACATAATTTTTATGTAAATGTATGAATGCTGGAAGTAATGAGCTCGCAATTTTTGATGTTTATTTATTTTTAGCATTTAAATTAAATTGTCTCTAACGATTTGCGGATAATAGACCTACTTCTATGACCGTCCCGGTTTTCCCGTCGTCAATTTTTAGTCCCTCCAACTATTGCCCCAACCTATTCTTTATCCCTCAATCACAAAACCAGGTATACATCCTACCCCACCAAGCATTAAAACTAGTATAGAATAATTTTATCTCGGCTGTTTCGAGGGTGGCTTAGGGTGACATTGCACCTACATGACATGTTGACTGACTCTTTGTCCTACGTGACAGCTACGTATCGATTTACGTGGCGTTATTGTTAAAACAAAATTTAAAAAATATATGGTGATGTCCACATGTAAGTGACAACCAAAAATAATTAACAACATGGTAGGACCCACATATCATCTCCACCCTCCCCCTCTTCTCTCATTCGTCCCTCCCCCTTCCCCTTCTTCTCAAATGCTCTAGGGTGATAAAGAGCCTAAGCCTACAAAATTTTGCAAGCTAGATCTAAAATAAGGTGTGCCACTTTTGTATTTTTTTTGACTTAAAAATATTTGAGAGCTGAGTAAGGTTGTGAAAGGACATGTAGACCTTGACCAATTACCCTCCTACCTGCTCCCCATAAAGCTAGTGAGGAGCTAGAGCTCCCAACAGCACCCTCGATCTAGCGCAGCATCAAGTGAAAGCAAGTTGATCTTTCGACCATCCTTTAGCTAATCTTTTTTACTTTGACAAGGTTTTTTTTCTTTGTTAAATATCCCCTCCCTCAAATCCATTGTTTCGTCAACGACCTTAAGGACATCAACATCCACACACCAACAATTTTTCCCACTTATATGCCGACCCCCTTTTTTCCTAGAGGAGACGATAGATGCGGCTAGAGAAGAGAGTTAGGGTGGTATGAAGTGTATAAAATAAAAATTTTACTTAGTTCAAAATAAAAAAATTAAAGGATCGTTCGAAGTAAAACTTTGATAATAAAAGGTGGTACACACTACAATTCTCTCTTATTAAATTCATATTTGACAAATTTCCATATGATGTTAAGATTTTTTAGTTGTTTGTAATATATTATGAAAGAAATTAATGGTTAAATCAAAGTATAATGTTAAAGACCATATAAAAAAAAGCCAATGCGCCGTATATTTTACGGCAGAGGAAGTATTGCTTTGAGATTTGTGTTTTTCTTTGAAAAGCCTATAACAATTTTACCTTTGCTATTTGAAAGTCAACTGACTTTTTGACAAATGTCAGTCGATTTTTTCTGGCCATTGCGATTCGTACTTGCAATTTGTCGAGTCAGCACACTCTCTTGGGCTGGTTTTCATTTGGCATGTTAACCACTTTTTTTTGCCTATGTGAGGTTTCTTTTTTCAAATAAAAAAAATGTGAGATTTTTTTTTTTTTGGAAAGCGGCAGTCAGTCCTGTTGGTCACGCACAGCACGAATAAAGGAGAGATAGGACCTACAGTAGATAGCACGTTTTGGCGTGACAGATACACCTGAACACTAGTTTCGGCATCCTGCCTGTCTCAATTTTTTTCAGCACGTTTCAACTTTCAGGCGAATTCAGATCTTCAAGTTCAGAATATAGAACTCCATTACGGCAGCAAACAGTTTGTATATTCAGTATGACACCGGCTTTCTGATGTAAACATGAGCAAAATCTCTACTATAATTAACAAGATCATATCATACAAACAAATTCTTCTACTGCAGTAAGTACTGATGAAGATGGGTATTTTACAGCGACAGTCAAAACGAATCCTCTACTGTCTAAACCTGAATTAATAAACGATGGGCCGCTAGTCCACATGTCATCCCCTCAAAATTAAAGGACAAGACGACCCAGATCTGTATTTTCTCACGAAAAACGAGAAAGCAGCCTTTTTTTTTTAATTATAGATGATGGATTATAACCGACACTTTTCTCAATCTCTTAGGCAACGAGATTTTTTGAATAAACTTTCTTCCATATTTCTTACATAACTTTTTTTGAAAGCAATTTTTCAACTTTGATTATAGTTAATTCATTAGTTTGTGTCAAACTCAGTTTCAACTATTCGTCATCCATTAACACATTCAAACGGCCGCTAAATTAGTGAGTTTTCTGTCAATTAAAGAAACTGTACACTTTACACTTGACTAATATTAACTGGTATGGATAATTATAAACGCACAACTCCGTTTAAAAGCCAAATGCATATTGGAGATTGCCATATGAGCTTGTTGTTTCAAGTAATTCCAGTGCATGTAAGGTAAAGTAACATTCCTCGTATGAGACTTGCCAGAAATGATTCATAGAACAGGGAACATAGATCATAGAGCAAATCAATCTGTAAATTCGTAGAGTTGAAGAATGCATTGTCAGATCTGCCCTTGCACAACACAGGAGTTCAATCGAGGAGTTCAAGCTAATCAAGCCATTAACTACTCCATAGTAGATAGTACCCAATGCAACAAGTTCAAGACTAGATAGGCATGGATATAAATTACTAATATTTTATATATTTAGGCATCTCTATCTTGCGAGGCTTGGAGAAGCTAGGATAATGCCAACGTATCTTGGGCACAGGCCATCTGTTGTTGAACAAGTCACTGAATTACTTAGGTGAAACAAAGTGAGAAAATATCATTGAGCTGTTTCATAATTAAAACACACACACACACATACCTGTTTCTGTTTTGATTGTCCATAATCTCAGGAGAGACGTCCCTACAACAAGATACAAAACAGTTCAGCATCCCAGAACTAATTAATTAACTCAGTTTTATAAAAGACTAAACTGATCACACAAGTCATAATTGTAAAAGACGAAGTGATCACATAGGTTTACACATAAACATATAAGACATACCCTTTTCCATCAAAATAGCTCAATAGTTTCATAATTGTATCCCTTGGTAAATACGGAGTCTTTTTCCTACGGTAGAAGTTCATACCAACGAAATTCCCATGAAAATCAACCAGGGGCCCTCCAATCCCAGCCTAGCACAAAAACAAAGTAGCACATATGAAAAGATGTTTTAAATGCCTTACACATGTAGTTCTGCAGAAGCAGGGGCGTTTCACACTTTGCCAATCTTTCCACACTTTGTAAAACAGTTTGTTTCATCTCCGTTGTTTTAATCCTAGGAAACATGTGTCATGCACTCATTTATTTCCCAAATCTTGCCTAAGGTGTGGCCATCAATTTGTTAGACACCCATTTAGCTAGGTTTGGTAAGGCATGGCAATGTTTGGTAGTCTTATATTAAATTGTTCATATTGTAAGGCAACAAATTGTTTCCACTATAAGAAAATTAAAGCCTTTCTTTTCCAAGGAAAAAACAAGACTTCAAAATGGAGATTCAGTGTACCTTACTGATTCTACAAGTGGAGACCATAAGTTCTTTGCAGTCAAGTTTGCTTGGTT